>JAZHYW010016083.1:0-68628 GCA_037355805.1 Ixodes ricinus | reverse complement strand
CCGGTGATTTTATTTCTAGGTTGTGGTGGTTGTTAAAGATCCAGTTTATGTCTAGCTTGCGTGCTTTTCTCTTTCCCTGAGAGCAGAAACTGCAAGGAAAGGGCAGATGCACGGCAACGTGAACCGGCGTGCTCTCTTACTGTGCTGCCGACTGCACTCCGGGACATTTGAAATTTACTTTTTGTGGTTAAAATCGGCAATCCGGGTTCGTGCACATAGGCAGAACACAGCTTTCAAGTCTTAACAAGAATGTGACAAATAAAAAATTCCACAAGACATTACTTTACAACCGCACACCCGGATATTATTTTGGATCTATGCAGTATAGGACGAGAGTTCCAGGACATGGATTCTCATGTTCGCATTTCTATCGGATGGTCAACAGGTGTGATGTTTTTGGGAGATGTTTAAAGCATACGCACTTAGATCTTGAGATCAGTATAACTTGCAGGTTGTAGCTTTCTTTGCTAAATAAAATCTTGACGAAAACATTACAAACGAGAGAAAGTATGTCGCAAACCTTCGCACACACACTTTTTAATATTAAAACCAAACGTTAATTAATAGTTTTTTTTAAGTTCAGATAAGACGGCGTGCAACAAGAACCGTGGCCCCCTCCCGGAAGCTTATATGGATCTTCCCGATAAATAGGACTGCGTTGACCGAAGCTCTCTCATTCCTGTGTGTACTGATGATGCCTCCCGCATGGGAAGGCGAAACGTTTAATGAAGTTGTTTTTCTTGTTATGTGAAGTCGGTGTTCTTAGTTTAATCTGACATCTCCCCGGCTTTTGGACTATTTTTGCATCAGTCAAAGATTAGTGATAGAATGAGAAAACACAATAAATATAATATTTTGACAGCTTTTATTTTAGTTTTGCAGCTGAATATTTTACAGTGTAATGAATTTTATTTTTATATATTCAATAAAAATATGTGCACTGTAAACACTGGATTAGGTTACTTCTTACATGTTTGATGCTTCCCAATTTCTTTTGAATTGTTTTTCCCCAACGATGCCTAAAATTGCAATCTGCTGGAAAACCCTGTTGTGCCATTAGGAGCTGGTGAAACTCTAATCGCAAATTCTAACAGGCTATGTTGGCGCCTACACCAAAATTGTTTTAAGTGCGAGGTCACGCGTAAAACTTACATTATTGGTCACTAATTACATGTCAGTGTTCATTGCAAATAATTTTACATCAATGTGTTGTTTTTCCTGAACACCGCAAAACTATGTTATTTACGTGTTCAACCAACAGGAAGCTGAATCTATCTTTTTTTTGTTTATCGATGCTTTGAAAAAGAAAATACAATTTTAATATAGAACGCAGATGAGAAAAAACGCACATGTAATTCTTCACAAACGGTTCTGCCAGCGAAAGACCACGGGAAAGCGATAAACAAGGGAGACTATAGAGTACTACCCCTCCATCCAATAAGCGTTTACATCCACGCAATCAACGTAAGCGGGGTTATGTCTGATTTAAACCAAACGCCCAGAGCACCATTCAAAAGTTGTAAAGGCAACAGCGACCTATAAATCTTCGCGGGAAAATTGATCCGTCTGCAAACAGCCGATAACGAGATTTTCCACGTGTACCTGAGTGCGACGCGAAAAGGATTCGGACGGATATTGGCAATAGAACCTTGCTGCATACGCGAGCGTTGGGCCCCTAAGCGGAGCCTCTTCTTCGGGACAATTCAATCTGAGAGGCTCGGCGGTCTTTGTCACCAGAGATGCTTAGATGGTTTCTCTCCCGGAAGAAAACTCTCAGAATCCCATATGCTCCGTGCGATCGGTTTAGTCCCTCCTCAGATCTGTCTGAGCAGCCTCAAGGTTGATGGAGATTCGCCATCTTCAGGAAAGGACTCCCGTCCTGAGACATTCTAGAAGAAAGTTGGCGAGATCGCCGACCGCAGCGTTCAGCCAGCGCCGCGCTTCGCCTTTGCGTTGGTCATTCGAGGCGCGGCACTGACAACTAGCGGCAGGTGACGATCGCGCCAACTTGCTCGCCGAGTGTCAACTTAGAGCCCCTGAGGCCCAGATTTAGATTTAAATCACTTCTCTCGGAGGTAGTAAAGATATCGTTTATAGCCAGTTAGCCTGCTAAATGCTGGACTTCATGGAGCGAAACAATTTGTTGAAAACCGCAGGGGTGATTATCTATCAAGGCGACAACATTTATCGTTGCAGATACGGGCAGGTGTTTAACAGCTAAATTTAGCGGGGAACCTGAATTGGCGCATAGTTCACGCGAGGTATATATTTTCTGCTAAATTTAGCGGGGAACCTGATTACCTGAATTGGTGCATAGGTCACGTGAAGTCAATTTTGCGTTAAATTTAGCGAGGACTCTGATTCCGCTAAAGTTAACGAAGAATTTGAATTAGTGCATAGCTGAGGTGGTATCCACCTTCCCCTATATTTAGCGGGAAACCTGATTCCGCTAATTTTATCGGGTATCTGAATTGGTGCATGTGTCACGTGAACTCAATAGGAAGTTTGTGCATACCGCGTTCCACCATCCGCTAAGCCCTTCGCAACGAAAAAGCTGCTACTGCGCCTGCGCGCCGATGGTTTTGACTGTCGAGTTCCGGGTATCGCAGCGGGTTGCGGAGTTGTTGGGGGAGTTTTCGTAGACCGCGTTTCTCCTTCCGCTAAGATGCCCGCAATGTTTAAGCCGCTACTGCGCCTGCACGCCGATGGCCTTGACTGTAGAGTTTCGGGTATCGTACCCGGTTCGTAGAGGTATGCGGGACGGCGAAAACGATCTACGAAACCTCCCTGTTGTTAGAGCGTTATTTATTGGCCTGTTATATATTATATATCTACTATACCACACATATAGTGCATCACGCATGTCGTCTGCATCAGTGTGGAATCTCGTAAAACAACTATAAATTAAATCAGAGATCCATTCAAGAACTTGATGGCTTGTTTTTTCTTCTCCAAGACCTATAATATCTAAAAGGGACATTGTATATTAAAAAAAAAGACCACTACCGTTCAGTTAACCGTGGTTACTACCAAGTAAACTCGTAACTTTACAGGCTGACTCAAACTAAAGTAACAGGATAGTGGGAAAGCAGCGCCCAGGCTCCCAGTGTGGACGCCATTTTGGTTTATGGAATGAGCAGCCTTCTCGTTGGACTCTTGTATTCTTGGGGAGCCTATGTAAATTCGCTGCAGACGGCTAGCTTTATATATAATTAAATTTGAGGGCAGAGACAAAATAAACAAAAATAATATGCCTCTGTCCGCTCCCGGTAGCTTTATACAGACGTTTATTGTATTAGCGCCGAGGTGGATCGGTGGCGCCCTCTTACAGTTTTCTTTTTCGACTTTACAGCCAGGATTTGCAACGCCGCGATTGGCGGGACTAGCAACTGTGTCGCCGTGATTGAGCAGGAACTTGCCTCGCTGTGAATCGGCGATTGGGCGCTCATAACAATAATACGGAAACCGATCATTTCGGCCAATCACAAACTTCGACCAAGAGCGTTGCTCTTGGTTGCGCACGACTGCTTATACCGAGATGTTTGATCCAAATGGCAGAGAAACAAGCGCACATCTTCGCACCTTCACCAGATGCGGCGTCGGTGCACGGCGACGCTAGAAAGAACTTTCCTGTCTGAAAATACGCAAGAACAACAATGCCGTTGTGAGATATCTGTGGAGATAAGCATGCGCAAGAACAACGATGTCAATGTGAAAGATCTGCGGAGATAGCATGATCGATAAATTGTTTGCATGCCCTGGGCCAGAGGCGTATACATTGGCGAGGAGCGCTTTCAGTACTATGACGTCTCGACTACGATCTTGGGGCGACTGGTTCAGAACGACCCCTTCGAAAGTTCGAAGATTTAAATGGACCGAAATGGCGATGGCTATGGCAACTGAGATCGATCAACCAATCACCTTGCGAGGGTTTGTAGTCTGCATGTCAGTATCTGTTTGTATCCGGCTAGTAGGCAGGGAAGGCAATGACACTAATTTCCCAGGATTCAGTAACTTTAATTCAGATAGCAACGTTGTTTTTTTTTGTTGTTTTTTTTTGGCCTTACGAAGCTTACGTACACTTACGTCGAGGTACGAGCAGGAGTCACCGGCACACACGTGCTTCGCACGAAGCGTCGACCAGTTAAATGAGTAGTTTGGCACGCAGAATAGGAAGCACGACTGTACAGGTGACGTTCGGTCGTGCCTTGACGTAAGCATACGTAAGCTTCGTAGCGTAGAAAAACAGGTCTGCGTAAACCATCCTTTACGTAAGAAGACATTGCTTTCTGAACCAGTCTTCATTCTTAACGTTGGCTCTGATCCAACTCGGCCTCGTAAGTTCCCGATTTCTAGAAACGTCAGCATTTAGAATATATTCGATTGAATTCCGTCGCTGCTTGAAGATCTCGTTCTTCAAACTTAATAAAATTTTAAGGTAGATTGTACACTACGGAAACCTGACCTAGTGGGTGCGTGCTCAATCCATGCATTAAAGTGACGACACGAGCTCACGCCAGCAAAGCGAAGCTCTAGCTTGCGGTTTACTGAAGGTTCTTATTAGATCATTTTGACAGACCGTATTCTAGAGCTACGCTTTACTTGCGGGAGCTCGCGCCGTCACTTTAAAGCACTATTGAGCACGCGTCCGCTGGGCTCGCACTCCGTAGCGTACGGTCTAAAAATGAGTTTACTAAAGGCTGAAGTTCATGGAGCGAATATGCCGCGAAGAACTGACCGTAGCTTCTCCCGGAGGCACGTTCCATTTGCGCGCGTGGCAAACATCCGCTCTTCTGACGCCACGCCCAGAGAGAGAACGTCGCCGGAGGAAATTAATCCCTTTCTTCGCTCCATGGAGTCCGGCCTTAAAACGTTCTTTTGTTTGATTAGGCCCGCTCGCTACCGCTTTATCTTTCGATTCATTCGGAAAGAGTGACGTTAAGAAAACATTGAATTAACAGGGTTTATGTAGCTGCGATGATTGGGAAACAATTTTATTGCAACGAGCGTTGATGTCTAAGACAACTCGCATGATACTTTCTTGACCAGTTCGGAATGTTATGACGATCATTATGTCCGGTGTTGGCGTCCCGCCTATATTTGCTCGTCATTTTGTTCTACAGTCTTTATTTTTGATACCCGAATTTCTCGTTCTAACTAACATATGTCTATCATTTTAATGCTCTCATTCCATTTGTTTTTATATAAAAGGACTCTCCATTACTAGTCCATCATTAGAAAAACAAACATCGAAACTTTGGTTATATTAAAGTACGTGTGCAACAGAAATTCAGGCTAAAATATATGTTATGCCCTTTTCTTCACCACAAAGTAGTCAACTAAAATAAAAATCAGAAAGGAGGGGAAAAAAACAGGTCTTGAAAACATGTGGATATGAAAGGAAAAGTAATTATCTTTATCCTTTTTCTCTGCTCATCTATTTCTCTAAAAGATCTTGACCTGTGTACTTTTTTTCTTATTTCCACTTCAGAAATTATGATGTTGTTTTCGCGTCTCGTTTCTTAACACCGGTTTGAGCCACTGGCCACTTATACCAGGGTGAACTGACACGTGCGTTTTGTGTGTTCGCCGTTTTGTTAGGTTTTCTCAATGTTTCTTTAATTTGTTTTGCACTTTCACATTTGGTTATACACAAGGTATTTATTAGTGTAAATATATATTTATACGGATATATCTTTAAATGACTAGAAATGACATATTGCCTATTAACTGCAAAAAATGTCAATTTGAGTGGTACAGCGTGCAAGTTACCGACACAAGCCGCGATAACGCGAATATGGAAGCGGACTCCAACACAAATCCCGTTAAATTTTAGAGTCTCAATGTAAATTAATTACCAATATTTGAACTTGAAGTAAGCCCTTCTTTTTCTAATTGCTGTATCGGTGCGTTAATAAACTCGAAAATATTTGCGACACACTTGCGACATAGAGTAAAAAAGCGCGACACACCTATAGCATTCCAGCAATGATCCGGACTTCGTCATCCAACACTGGTGCCTGGTGTAATCAATGGACCTCGAAGTTTCATGATATGGAAAATAACAGAACAGACCCGATATTTTATAATTAATGTTAACAAATTACTTCTTATTCTGACTGCAAAAAGCGTGAGCATTCTTGTTGGTTAAGCGACACAAGGTTTTGTCAGATTCTCTGGGACCGTCTAACGCTCGTTCCTTTCCGGAAATACAAGTACAGAAGCAGTTACTTACTTTAAGAAGTAACGCACAGAGGAGTGGAGAACGCGTAAAATGTTTATGTCCCTATGTCTCAGCAACTAATCCAGTCGAAATGTACAGTGCGAGGGTCCGGTGCATACATTTTTTACCGTGAAACTGCGCGTGAAAAGGATAATATGCGGTGAGAAACTGAGGGAGAGGGGGAGATGAAAGCGCGCGGGGTCGTCGGATCGCTGAGCTCTGGTTGGAAGGATTAGTGGCTAGACGCAAAGACAAGCTGCCTTTGTTCCTACCAACTATCTCCCTCCAGTCGAGCGAACATGGGCGTCATCTACTCCTGGCGCCGCGTCTCGCGCTCGAACGCCTTCGAACAGTGAGGGGAAACAAAGTCGGATAACCTTTCCGGCTACCCACTGTCCTTCTAATCAGAGCTTTGCGCTCTGACGTCCTCAGTGTCACTGACGGGACAAACACGTCAGTGAGGTATCTCAGTTGACCCGCTTCCAGCGCGGGCTTTTTACCATCGATAACATTCCGGCGTCTCCATGAGCTTCGAGCAGGCACGCGCACTCAAAGCACGACGGAAGGCAAGGAGCTCGTAGTGGAGTCTTTGCGTCTTAAAGAGACGCCTTGGGCTTCTTGTTTTGTTGGTGACTATATCACATTCTAATGCATGCTGAAAGGCGCGCCTTTCTGGGGGCGAAAAAATAATAAAGCTCCAAATGATTTTTCCGTTTACAGAAACAATTGAAATCTAGTGCATGGGGTGTTTTAGCCACCAAAACACACCAAGTTATTAAATATTCATTACACTCACGTCATTGTTTTCTTTCCGCCGTTCATGCGTATTATTGTTAATCTTGAAAAGAACTAAAAGAAAATCACTAATAAAAACATTAGTATGTTCTTTTTTCTTTTCTTCTGCCTGGGCCCATGACTTGCCTAATGCACCACTTCGTTTTCATTTAACTCGGTTTAAATTTTTAGACCACAAATTATGGTTAAAAAAAGCTAAGACGGCTTGGAGTGAAAGTTTGCTCTACTGAACCCAGATCCCTGAGCTTACGCTTCATATTTTTGGGTACTGCACAGGGTGTAGTCGCGTGACCACTGCTGCTTGCTGCACGTTAAGAACACAAGATTTTGCAGTTGTATTTCACTGGGTAATAATCGCCTTTATAAAGCGTCAATTCAGGGCCAACATGTTTAAAGGGCAGACCAATGGCACACTGTATGATAAACTGAAGAGTAAGAAATAGCTTATAGGGCGGAGTACTACCAGAATGATTCGCCATTTCGAAAATTGCCAGCAGATATCATAGTATACATGATCGCACATGTGTTTTAGCAATCTAACCAAAACATGCTTGTCGGAAGGTACGTTGTTCCTTCGAAACTGTCACACATTATGTTTAGATTGATGTTTACGTTTATAGTTATGTTTATGTATATGTATATGTTGATTTATTGAGGCTGATTAACCGCAACTACCGTCCGGTTGGTACATCACAATACAGACAAACAGGAAACACAGACAGAAACATCAAACAGTCTAACATTATATACACAATATGTTTATGCAATGTGAATCTTACGAACATATTTCGGTAGTTTACGCACCTGCACAGTTTTCTGTCGCAGTAATGGGGAGTTTCCGTGGACCGGGTTTCCCCCTCCGCTAAGCCCTCCGCAACGAAGAAGCCGCTACTGCGCCTGCGCGGCGATGGCCTTCACTGCAGAGTTCAGAGCACCGTAGCGGGTTGCGGAAAGCGTTGCGGGACAGCGGAAACGATATACGAAAACTCCCTAATAACTGGAAGACGCGCAAAACCATTTAGATAACGCGGACAAACTTCCGAAGAATTTCGTGACTATTGAACACCAGGCACATAGCCCAGATAAAGAGATTTTAAGTCAGTTCGCAAACTTTAACAACGACTCGACTCTACGTCCTCACGATCATTAGCTCTGCGTGTCTCTTTTCCTTTTTCTATCTCAATCGTTCTATTTATGCATACGGGGCACGCCAAGCAATGCCGTGACTCACTCCACTTCGAATTCACGCTCCGCTTTAACGAAAACCAAATGAAAAAACAACAAAAACACGGATGTACGCCCCCACTAAAAACATTGCCACCCGAAGCTGAACTTCCAAAATAAAAAGCAAAGCTCATAAAACAAATAAAACGGTAAATTGTTTTGTTTGTTTGGAAGCCAGAATCTTATTTGCGGAAAGCTCATGAGGATCTTGCGTCGTAACCATCCTCCCTCTTGGATACTCTCCGGGTTCGAGATTGCGCTTTTTTTCTTGAGCATCGTTTCGCTATAATTCCCCCTCAGCGCGTGCCACGGGCTTGGCACGCGGACTGGCCACAGCCCCCAAAGTACACCGCTCTCACTTTTTTAAAGCAGTTTACGAGCACGCAATCGGCCTTCTCCCCTGCTTCACGGTGCGGGAGCGGGGACAAATTATTCCAAGAGTCGCTCCCTTATTTCCATGCCACCGTGCCAGTCTAGTTATTTATCTAAGAATGCATTTTTTCTATTATTCTTTCTTTCCCCCTCTCTGGATAGTTCGATCCTCTAAAAAACTCACAAAAGCCTCCAATCTCACCCCTCAACACATCCCCAAGCCGATACGAGTGTCCTGGCGTCGGAACAGGGAGATGAGAGGGGGGGGGGGGGTTTGCGGGCCTTGAATCAGGGGGACGATTGCCTCCCAGACATTGCAAAACTTTAAAATAAACAACACGAGGGAAAAGGAGGAAATCTTCTCCTCCCTCCGTGCCCCCCACCACTACAACCGTCGCCACGCCCCCCTCTCCCCTCGCCCCCTCTCTTCCAAATAGTTCCGACGCCTCTTCATCTAATCAAGGTGTACACCCGCCCTTTTTTTTTTTTCATTTCTTTTGGATTGCTTATTTGGTTCCTTGTTTGGTTTGCGCCACTCAAAGCCGCATGAGCGTTCACGCCGCGCTTTTTTTAACGACGCTCCGAGCCATCCCGCGAGTCGCTGAATACTAGAAGTGGTGTAGGGGTAGGGATGGAACAACGTGTGCGCTTCGCATTTCGCGGGTGGGCGCCTGTTTGTTCATCCCCAATGTTGTTATGTGTTTTATTTTCTCACTCTGCCCACATCTTTACCCTCCCACAGTCGTCGGCGCTGATCGTACACGAGGGGAAACCAGCGCCAACTCGACCTGAAACAGGACATAAACTGAGCTAGGGGAAGAAGCTAAACAGCATGAGTTCTTTTCTGTTTGTACATACATGCCAGTTCACAAACATGTTCCTAACGACTCTATCGTACGTACCTGATGTTTATTCTGCACCTCCCTCCCCATTTTGTCTCGCGATAAAATAGCTACTCCACTCAGTTGAGACGCGAGGATTTATTAGGTGGTAGCATGTGTAGAGTCGTCAAAATAGGGCACCCCGTGTGCCTGTATTAATGATCAGAGACTAAGGCGAAGGAAGGTGGTTTCGCTACTTTCGTAAATTCCATTTTGCTCGATCTTTTCGTTATTTTAATGGGGTTTCTTTATTTTGTTTCTTTGAGTTTCAATTTTGCGTATTTACATTGAAGTCCTTTCTAGCGGCGGTTGTAGCGTTGCTGTTATGCTCTTATTGAAAGAAAAACAAAGCTGAGCTGTTACACTTGTTTTGCAAGGCGAGTCCGAGACATAATCTCAATTCAGTTGCTTCACAAGCGTGTCCACATGCTTTAAAATTCTTTAAAAAAGGGGAAGAGAAAAACACGGCAAACTCATGTTTACGTCACTAGTGTCGCGCAATGTACTTTCCCCATCAATATGAACTACCCATTCGACAATGCAGTTAGATACAGCTGTTCAGTATTCGCTTTTGCCGGACCTACATCGCTTAAGGTGAGGAAAGAAACAAACCTTTGTTCTATTCGTGTCCTGCAAATAAACTTCCAAGACTAATGTGTGCTTCCCCCCCCAACTTTTTGTAGATAATTAAGATATATGTAGGTGAACTTTAGATTATACTTATATTATCTAATCAAAAAGTACACGTTTCGAACCCCAAAAGCATCTCCTCTTCTTCCGACGGCTAAACCTTGTACGAACTACTTCGCGCGGCCTATGAAGGATGCGCAACACTTCATTTTTTCTTGAGGTGAAAACGAATATAGACGAATGGCTCCTTCATCTTGTTGCGTACTGTAGAAATGCAAGCTTCGTAAAGCACACAATCTGCTTGCGTGTTTGCTGGTGTTTGTCGCAGCGGGCTGTGTCTTAGCTAACGCGGTGGTATGAGACTGAGTGAATAGCGTGCTTCGAAGATTTGCAGAAGTTTAGCGTATCATAAGAAATTAATTCCTTGTTACGATGACTTCCTTCTACAGGGTAATTCTGGGCAATATTCGGGAGTACATTTTTTATATAAATAAAGCAATGAACAAAGTTCATTGAAAATTTTTTCTCAATTTTTCTTGAGGCTGGTGCTGTTATCACACACTATTTTTATGTGAGTTTTAAGAAGAAAAAAATCAGCTTAAAAAGCCTTGTTTATTCGCATGCACACTTAGGAAAACGATTAAGAAAACTCGTCTGGTTAACTATGCTACACTCAAATAATGCAACCCACGTTAGAATCTGCAAGATCCGCTTTCAAGTGCTTATATTAAAAAAAAAGGTTCACGTTTTTTTTTGTTTTTTAGTTGTGCCATTCGTGAAGAGCAGCGTGAACCAGACGTTTTTTTTTACCGTTTTTGTTCCTGCGCGTAGAAAAAAAACATTTTTAGACTAAATTTATTTTATTTAAATCGTGGTGGGCATATTTAAAATAAATTCACACCATGATGACGCGCTTGAGCCACCGGGTCACCTGAATGACCCACCTAAGGGCCGTGACGTGTTTATACACCATTTATACGCCAGGAGGTCCTGGTGTATAAATGCCTGAACATATGTTCAACTGAGCGCGGGCACTCCCACGATCACGGATGCTAGATCCTGCCGGCTCCATCGGACTTCTGTCACCCAGATTGAGCACCCTCTATGTGCCTTTTGTACCTATAACGGCTTATCGTTTGGCCTTAAACTTCTCACTAAGACGCTTCTTTCCAAGCTTTCCCGATGCGGTCAGAGTTTGTTCGTGCGAATCCTGGAACCTCGTTTTCCGCCAGGTGGCGCCAGTTATTTCTAAAATTCTGGATTGACGGAGAACGAGATTCCTATTCGACACTCACGTTAAACCGCAAAAACTTTTCGAAGAACCGCGGTCGACGCAAGAAGTTCGGCGAAAGGCGGTCAGCGTAAGTCCAGTTTCCCGCTGTCCCGAGACAGTTAATACATTGGCTGTGATTTCAAGAGCTCACGGTGCTCCGCTCGTAGTCCTCCCTTTCAAGTCCAGCCTAGCGAGATGAGTGTTCCTTGTAATAAACTCATTACCTCATCCCCCTCTTTCTAATCCCCCCCCCCGTCTCCCGTCTCCCATCCCTTCCCCCGCCAAACCCAGCCACTTATTTCTCGGACAGGAGGGAGATGTACCCTGCATCGGACTGCCGGTCTCGGCACCGGGCGGCCGGCAGTTAGGCTTGTCATTAGAGCCGCTCGGGCTCAAACTAAATCACGTGCACAGGCTGTCTCGTGTCCAAGATGCTTAACAGCTCACCCTGGTCCAAAAAACAAAACAAACGAAAACACATACACAAACAACGAGACCGCGATGTAGGTACGAATGAGTCGACTCCACCTCGGGGTCAGTGACCCAACCTAATTTTTTCTGTTCCGGTCCACCACTCTAGTTTTGGATTTTGAAGAACGGGCCAAGTAAGGGAATTTAACAATGACACTTTGTTAGTTGGATAGGTCCTGTAGCGCGAAGTAATTCGTAATGGTCGTTGGTAACGGAATCTATCTTGCATCTTATTTATTCAAAGTGCACTATCGGCGATTCCCCGCGTTCTAGATGGGAGTGGTGTGTTTGAAAGTTGGCGATTAAGAGCTCACTGAACAAGAAACGAAGGGACCTCTGCTAAACTGAGTGAAAGGGCAAATTAATAAGCTGTAGCGCGATGGTTTAGTACCAGGAAGCCATACGGGATTTAGCTAAACAGCAAAAACTAAATTGTAGGGAGAAACTCGGGTTAGTTACTTCCTTCTCTTAAGAAATGAGTATATACGTGATGCTACTCCGTCTGATGGAGCGTCCAAACGATAGGGAGCTTTCGTACTTTGTTTATGCCGTCCCGTGCCTTCTTAGCAACATGCTACAAGATCCAGAACACTGCAGATAACGCTGACAGAGCCCATGCGCAATCGCAGCATCTCCAATGCGTAGAAAGGACTGGCGAAAAACAAATGCTCTACGAAAACACCCCAAATATTCGGCGCAGAGGCATAACTAATGGGAGCGATCGAATGCAATGGTTTGGGCCTGACTGGAGGAGAGGTGAAAGGTGCACCGACAGTGCCCCTGCTGGTTTTGATATTTGCTGCTAGTATTCTAATGCACGAGTAATCACCTAATTGATATTCAGACCAGCCTGGCAATTTCTGCTTTTCGGGAACTTTTGGTATATTATTTGTCGTACTAACGTGCTTGGAATGCTGCTTAGTCCGCATATTGACATAGCATCGCGAGCCTCGATTATGGGCAACCACATCGCGAAGAGTGCGATGCGACAAGAGTTAGGCTGACTTGGAGTTCTCCGCGTATTCGCCGCTGCACCTTCCACTTCGGGGCATCCTTGGCTTGAGACAAATAGTGTACACTCTCTATCCCCACTTTCCATCGGATAGGGAGAGTGACATCTCCTAAGTATGTCACCGTGATTAAAGTGATCATCGGGGTTAGTGGCGAGTGTCTCGGATTGTAAATTAGGCCGACGCATAATACAGTTGAAGGAGATATGGATTACATTGAAAAACAGTTTACAGGGAGTAGGTCGCGCAAAACTCCGCATATCAAGACCACACCAATTTTAGCTCTAGAAATACATGCACCACAAACATAGCGGTAATAAAGTTTCTTGAAAGGAGGGGACTTTGCAACGAAATGTAACATCACGAACTGATTTAACGTCACGAACGGGTACGTCACAGACAAAGGTAAATGCTATTATGCCAGAAACGAGACTTATTTTATAAAAAAAAAACAGACATATGCCCTTTTCTTTCACAAACAAAAGTAACACCTGAAATAAAAAGAAGGGTGGGTGGCTCCAGCCCCCCCCCCCTCCCCCGCCTCCTCATTTTTTTTGGATTCGCCACTACATTCAGTTTTAATATGAATGAGCATCACGCCAGACTGGGGTCAACGTGTGTGAAGACACAAGGACAACAGTCGGGCTACACTGGCCAAATTGCATCTCTAAGGCAGAGACTCCAGGTCTCCCTCAGATTAGCAAACTTCCCTGTTCCGAACATTCGTGAAACAAATTATTGTGTCGGCAGAAATTTATTATGAATTGGTGGAGGTAAAGAAAGTGAAAACGAACTCAGACCGCTATCTGGAAAAATCTCGGACCGCTAGCTGGTCACACAATTTGTTTTTGGTCACATTTTTTTTGTCTGGCAATTTAGAACCCTGAAAGCTCAGAAATGTCATGGTACAGCCAAACTTGACATTGTTTTGCCAGATTTTAAAAATTTACGACCTAAATCCCCAATCAAGTGTCTGAGTCAGGCTTCACCGCCGGGTTGCTCGCTTGTCACCTTTCATTTTGGCGCACTGGTTCCCGATGAAAAGACAGAATTATGCTTTCCTCTTGGTCGTTCGGTTTTCACCTGCTAAGTTTCGGCCTAAATTACTAAACAACTGCAAAAAGTAAGCTCCGCCTTTGGTGCTTAGGTCAATACGTAGCACCTTTGGCTCCTGCAAAGAAAAAAAAATAGAAAAGCAAAAGAAAAAGGAAAAAAGAACACACTTTGCTCTTGATAAACGCCTTGGAACAAAACTTTATTAGGCACCCAGGATTGCCAAGCCTTTGGCAAAGATATGCATTTTTATGGCGTGCTAACTGGTTACGTGTTCGCTTGCCACGTCTATCGTAATATGCCTCTGAAAAGCCGTTTTTGGAAAGGACTTCCACTTCCATCGATTGTGTGCTATGCCTTGGATTGCTCGGGGCGCTGTCACACGCCGCTGCCCGGGGCAAGTTTCTTCCGTTGACGGAACACAGGCTAAGCCTGGGAGACGTAAGCTTCACTGAGTTTCCGAAGCAACTTTGAGCCAGAGTGCACTTGCCTTTCGGTTAACAGAATGATTTTTTTTTTTTGTTATGAGAATTCAAGATGTTGCGGCGTTCTCATCGGCCGTGCTTCTCAGAGTAGCTCCTATCTAGTAGCTGCGAATGAGATCGATGCGTAGATGTGCCGCGAGAGATGAGATGTATCCTCACTCCGGGAACAAAGAAGAAAACAACAATGGCGGGAGGGACTTCATCGATGCGCCTTTGCAGATCCCGGCAGCACTCTCGTGCGTTTCTGATGAAATGTTCAAAGGAGTGTAAAAAAGGAGCACAGTGAAAAGACAAAACAAATTCAAATGTTTGTAGAATTTTGTTTGACTCAAGTGCTTGCTTCTGAAGGCGAAGTGAGCTTGAATACTGAGAAATATATCTCAGTGTCAGGTCACCTTTAAATTGGTATGTTTTGTTTCAGTTGACAGCTAATTGAGTTCATTACATACATGTTATAAAGCTCATTTTGTTCGCATAATAAATGAATATTACATATGGTCATTTCTTGTTTCTAAAATTGTTGTCAACAAAGGTACGCTAAAAAAGTCTCAGTCTCGTTACGTAGCTGGTCTGGCGAGTACGTTAAAACTCAAAAAGCGAAATTTAAGACGGGTTAGAATCTTAACCGATTTTTATAATTTTAGAAAATACTATAAAAAGCTTTCCAAACACGATCACAAAAGTATGGTCTGTAAAGGTCTGCGTGCTTAATCTGTACAATGAACACACTGAATACCATTGACTCTGTGAAAGTATTTGTGCTTTATGACCATAAAACTTACAGTTGTGACACGTGATTGAATCAGCGAACAGACGTTTAAGAATAGTAAGACCTAATTGTTTAAGGTTCTAGTTGGTATGAGTACGTATTGACTTTTAGATTACGTTTTGTTACAGTTCTAGGATAAATGCCTCGTTCATATCTTATCTAATTGTAAGGGGTAGGAATACGAAATGAGTAACACTTCAGAATAGCGTGAGTTCAGCCATGTTGTTTGATAGGATTAGTGTTTTCAGATGTCACCCGATTTCAACGACGTTTCTGTGATACCTACAAAGACACTGTCAGAACAACTATGGAACCTAGCATTCATACATATTTTATAACAGCAATGCGGATTTTTCTTCTTTTCTTTTTTTACCAGTGGGATTTTACAGTTTGTGCATTTTCGTTCGTTCGCATGCAGCATTCTCCCCTACTATACAGCGCTTAATCTTAGGTATGATCAGAGCCACAGAGCTAGCCACAATACGAACGTAAGCGAACAGACTACATACGCGATGCCACGATGCATTCTTTGCGCTCGAATGGATGTACCGTCAGCACATGCATAGACACACTGTGGGTGTCCTATTGCCCCTGCCCGATTGGACCGCGCTCCGCTCGCTCACCGAGAAACTAGACGGCACCCGCTGCCATGAGAAGGAGTTTTATAAATACAGTATCTGCGTGGCCTGCCGCCGGCTGGCCTCCCCTGTTTTGGCGACCGTCGCTGGCTTGCCGGTCTGCCTCGATGGTGCAGGTCCGAGTGCGCCGTGAAGGTCAGGGTCCGCGACCCCGCGATGAAAACAGCTTCTGCCCTCGAGCTCTGCCGGATTTGACTGCGCGTGTAACTTCTTGGGAGGGCGGACGAGGCAGGGACCAATTGGGCAGCAGTTTAGTAGAGCGACCCACACAATGGATTTACACCTTTTGCTCCTAAACGTAAAATCGTAGACTCTACGCTTGCTTATCGAAGGCGAGTCTCAATGAGCTTTTTGTTTGCAGTAACTGACAGAAGTAACTGATAGATCACGCACGCCCTGCGTGCGTTCTCTATGTGCACAATACGCCAAAAAGTTACCCGGTGTCGAATTTAGAAACCTTGCGCTGGATTTGGGGCACCTGAAGCTCGTCC
The DNA here is from genome assembly GCA_037355805.1 of Ixodes ricinus. NCBI lineage: Eukaryota > Metazoa > Arthropoda > Arachnida > Ixodida > Ixodidae > Ixodes > Ixodes ricinus. The sequence continues at coordinate 52,313 of JAZHYW010016083.1, read as the reverse complement.
CTGCCGTTTTCACCTTGCCAGTGACCATCGCACTTTAATGCCCCTCTACTGCCAAAAATGGTATGGCTGAAGTTACCTCTATATTCATTTCGGCAGGCCTGGAAGCGTCAACCGATGAAATAGAAAATGTATCTATTATTACCGGGAGACATCGAGGCGTACAGACTATTTATTACGTCGTCGTCGCAGGTACGCTCGCAGCCTTGGTGGCTCTGAGGCACGGTGCTTGTCAACAAATCCCTAGTCTGTGCGTTTGACTCCTGGCCGACCTGTGGGGAGTTTGCGGAGAAAACGCCGTGTAACCAATATAACTTCAGTTGCTCCTCAAAAAAAATTAATTAAGACGTTAAAATTATAATTTAGTTTTTTAGCTTGGGCCTGCCAGATGCACTTCGTTTCTTTGGCTCGTAAATCCCTCATATTTGTAGTTGTCATTGGTACGCTCTTTGCACCGTCAGGGTCCTTCTATTCCAATAATCGCATTGTAACAATCATGTGAAAGGGTGGATACGGGTAACCGATGCTCTCTCTTTGACACTGTCTTTATATTTTTATTCATTTGACCATGCAGCGCCGTTTGGCGATACTGAAAGGGGCGAATAGACGCGCGAGAAACCTTCGTGCATTTGCGGCACAATGAGTCTTACAAGACAAAGCATTCTATACTTTAAAGGTCTTCATAAAAAAAAAAAATTCTTAGCCCATTTTTACTTTGGTTTTTTTTTGTTCTGAAATATAATGGGGAGGAAAAATATAAGTCAAACTATTTATGCCTGTAGTTTTGTAATATGCATTCTCTAAATCACTTTAAACGTATTTTGTTTTTTATCGGAGTGCAGAGGAATGCCATCATATTCTTCGTTTTACCTTAAGTTGGGACGCAGACGACGCTATGAGCTGATGGCATCAATCAAGCAGTACAAAAAGCGAAATTTACTTAGGCTGCCATTTGTATTATCTGCTCAGCTATTAAAGAACACGTAAAGAAACATGACGAGCATCATGATTTGTTCGCCATTTGTGTTCCGAGATGCTCGATCTAGAAAATTGGGCAGGGGGAGGCAAGTCAAGCTGCTTGACAATTTTTTTACAGTCCACGCCTTGTTTGTACATGGTGAATAAAAATATTATTACTACATTGGTGCACTTTTGATGCCGTATTATTGTTCACATCAGCTCCGATTGTCGGCTGCATCCGTACTTAAAGTGAAACAAAGCATAGTTCATTTATGGAATTCACCGACCCTAGCATAACGGTTCAGGACGACAAGAGCAGCGCGGTTTCGCATTCTTTCAAGGTTTAAACTTTGATTTCTTTGGGAGGCTACTACTGCTATCGCCCTCTTTCCGGACGTACGCTTGTCCACGGCAGCAGCAACACCAGCCGCTCTCAGGGGGCACCCGACGTGCGACCGAGGTGTCCGGTAACCAATAGCAGCAAGCGGTCTTATTGCTCTCACTCGAACGAATGTACTCAGATAAAGCTGATCGCCTTCTTTGTTCCGCCACGATTTCGAGCGTGCCGATAGGGCCTTTGTTGGCCTGGTTTGATAGAGTCAGCCGAAGTTGATGGCGAGAGCGCTTGATAATACACAAACTATGTTCAAAGCGGTTAAATTGTCACAAGTGCCGCCAATTATTGTTTTATTCAATATTCTTAATAATATTCACCTAATTCATGTTGTTAAGTGTCTGGGCTGCTGTTTGTTGATAAAGGTATAGTGTGCCGGAATGTGTGCGTGCATGTATGTGGGCGTGCGTTCGTGTGCTTGTTTGTGCGTTCCTGTGCGTGCCTGTGTGTACCAGTGTTGCACAGTTGCCACTCAGGAATGGGAGTGATTCCGGAATCATTCCGCATTTTCGCGACCCCGGTATGGAATGGGAATGGAATGCCGTCAGCGCTGGAAGGAATACAATGGGAATAGAATTGGATTCATTTTGTCCGGAATGGAGTGGGAATCGAATTGGCTCAGGTCTTATGCGAACTGTGTCGATCATCATTTAGAGCCTACGGGCTGATGGCGCAATTCGCTAGTGCATGGTAAGTGGCTCTTAAAACAGCATCATTGCGCTGTAGATGACTGGCGACTATTGTAATCATGCGCGATTAGCATGTAGCTTTTAAGCAGGGTGTCAAACCGAACCCGAAGCGAAAACCGGAGCAAAACTATTATTTTAAACTGAAAGGGAACAAAACCGTAGCCCAAATCAAACATTTGATCTTGAACCCAAACCGGAATGGAACCCGAATTTCATGTGTCGGTTAGCGGTTCATTGGAAACGCTATAGCGCTATCAAATGTGAGCCGCGCCTTCTTGCGGGTGGTGGCGCCAAGCCAATTAAATATTCGCGACGGCGGCGTCAGAGGCTCAGTTTTGCTTAAACACACGGGAGAGAGGACAGAGAGACAGTTCAAAAATAATTCAACAAAAAGTTATAATTCACGTCTATGTGCAGAACGAATCGGCGTCGGTGAGGAGGCGTACACTTCGATACTTTGTCGAAAATAATCCCTGGAGAAGGGGAACAAGAGGGACAAAGGACAAACACAAATCTCCAAACACAGCTAGGTGACTAGTGCGCGACCGAAAAAATCCGCCTGGTCCGGGTATCGAACCCGGGACCTCTCCATTACAGGTGGAGCGCTCTACCAACTGAGGTAACCAGGGTTAGACGTCAGTAGAGCGAACGGGTTTCATCAGCCGTCACCAGTCTTACACCAACAAGGGTGAAGCTTGCAATTTAAGGTTATGATTATAATGCAATTAAATGCAAAGGTGCAAGCGAGCTGGACAAGAATGACGAAAATAATCCCTGGAGAAGGGGAACAAGAGGGACAAAGGACAAACACAAATCACCAAACACAGCTAGGTGACTGGTGTGCGACCGAAAAAATCCGCCTGGTCCGGGTATCGAACCCGGGACCTCTCCATTACAGGCGGAGCGCTCTACCAACTGAACTAACCAGGGGTTAGACGTCAGTAGAGCAAACGGGTTTTATCAGCCGTCACCAGTCTAACACCAACAAGGGTGAAGCTTGCAATTTAAGGTTATGATTATAATGCAATTAAATGCAAAGGTGCAAGCGAGCTGGACAAGAATGACGAAAATAATCCCTGGAGAAGGGGAACAAGAGGGACAAAGGACAAACACAAATCTCCAAACACAGCTAGGTGACTGGTGTGCGACCGAAAAAATCCGCCTGGTCCGGGTATCGAACCCGGGACCTCTCCATTACAGGCGGAGCGCTCTACCAACTGAGCTAACCAGGGGTTAGACGTCAGTAGAGCAAACGGGTTTTATCAGCCGTCACCAGTCTAACACCAACAAGGGTGAAGCTTGCAATTTAAGGTTATGATTATAATGCAATTAAATGCAAAGGTGCAAGCGAGCTGGACAAGAATGACGAAAATAATCCCTGGAGAAGGGGAACAAGAGGGACAAAGGAAAAACACAAATCTCCAAACACAGCTAGGTGACTGGTGCGCGACCGAAAAAATCCGCCTGGTCCGGGTATCGAACCCGGGACCTCTCCATTACAGGCGGAGCGCTCTACCAACTGAGCTAACCAGGGGTTAGACGTCAGTAGAGCAAACGGGTTTTATCAGCCGTCACCAGTCTAACACCAACAAGGGTGAAGCTTGCAATTTAAGGTTATGATTATAATGCAATTAAATGCAAAGGTGCAAGCGAGCTGGACAAGAATGATGAAAATAATCCCTGGAGAAGGGGAACAAGAGGGACAAAGGAAAAACACAAATCTCCAAACACAGCTAGGTGACTGGTGCGCGACTGAAAAAATCCTCCTGGTCCGGGTATCGAACCCGGGACCTCTCCATTACAGGTGGAGCGCTCTACCAACTGAGCTAACCAGGGGTTAGACGTCAGTAGAGCAAACGGGTTTATCAGCCGTCACCAGTCTAACACCAACAAGGGTGAAGCTTTGCAATTTAAGGTTATGATTTTAATGCAATTAAATGCAAAGGTGCAAGCGAGCTGGACAAGAATGACGAAAATAATCCCTGGAGAAGGGGAACAAGAGGGACAAAGGACAAACACAAATCACCAAACACAGCTAGGTGACTGGTGTGCGACCGAAAAAATCCGCCTGGTCCGGGTATCGAACCCGGGACCTCTCCATTACAGGTGGAGCGCTCTACCAACTGAGCTAACCAGGGGTTAGACGTCAGTAGAGCAAACGGGTTTTATCAGCCGTCACCAGTCTAACACCAACAAGGGTGAAGCTTGCAATTTAAGGTTATGATTATAATGCAATTAAATGCAAAGGTGCAAGCGAGCTGGACAAGAATGACGAAAATAATCCCTGGAGAAGGGGAACAAGAGGGACAAAGGACAAACACAAATCACCAAACACAGCTAGGTGACTGGTGTGCGAGCGAAAAAATCCTCCTGGTCCAGGTTATCGAACCCGGGACCTCTCCGTTACAGGTGGAGCGCTCTACCAACTGAACTAACCAGGGGTTAGACGTCAGTAGAGCAAACGGGTTTTATCAGCCGTCACCAGTCTAACACCAACAAGGGTGAAGCTTGCAATTTAAGGTTATGATTATAATGCAATTAAATGCAAAGGTGCAAGCGAGCTGGACAAGAATGACGAAAATAATCCCTGGAGAAGGGGAACAAGAGGGACAAAGGACAAACACAAATCTCCAAACACAGCTAGGTGACTGGTGCGCGACCGAAAAAATCCGCCTGGTCCGGTTATCGAACCCGGGACCTCTCCATTACAGGTGGAGCGCTCTACCAACTGAGCTAACCAGGGGTTAGACGTCAGTAGAGCAAACGGGTTTTATCAGCCGTCACCAGTCTAACACCAACAAGGGTGAAGCTTGCAATTTAAGGTTATGATTATAATGCAATTAAATGCAAAGGTGCAAGCGAGCTGGACAAGAATGACGAAAATAATCCCTGGAGAAGGGGAACAAGAGGTACAAAGGACAAACACAAATCACCAAACACAGCTAGGTGACTGGTGTGCGACCGAAAAAATCCGCCTGGTCCGGTTATCGAACCCGGGACCTCTCCATTACAGGCGGAGCGCTCTACCAACTGAGCTAACCAGGGGTTAGACGTCAGTAGAGCAAACGGGTTTTATCAGCCGTCACCAGTCTAACACCAACAAGGGTGAAGCTTGCAATTTAAGGTTATGATTATAATGCAATTAAATGCAAAGGTGCAAGCGAGCTGGACAAGAATGACGAAAATAATCCCTGGAGAAGGGGAACAAGAGGTACAAAGGTACAAACACAAATCTCCAAACACAGCTAGGTGACTGGTGTGCGACCGAAAAATCCGCCTGGTCCGGGTATCGAACCCAGGACCTCTCCATTACAGGCGGAGCGCTCTACCAACTGAACTAACCAGGGTTAGACGTCAGTAGAGCAAACGGGGTTTTATCAGCCGCCACCAGTCTTACACCAACAAGGGTGAAGCTTGCAATTTGAAGGTTATGATTATAATGCAATTAAATGCAAAGGTGCAAGCGAGCTGGACAAGAATGACGAAAATAATCCCTGGAGAAGGGGAACAAGAGGGACATAGGACAAACACAAATCTCCAAGCTGTGTTTGGAGATTTGTGTTTGTCCTTTGTCCCTCTTGTTCCCCTTCTCCAGGGATTATTTTCGTCATTCTTTGCTGCTCGCTTGCACCTTTGCATTTAATTGCATTATAAAGATACTTTGAGTTCTTTTTACCATACAGCAATACCGGAAAGGACGCTACGAGCCACCGGAGCCAATTCATAGCTTGGAGGGTGTCACGTGTTCTTTCGGTTGGATGGAGCGACGCGCAGAGCGCGAAGTCACGAGACACGCTATGAACTATGGATTCGCTCGTGTAGGTCGTGGCGTCCATCGCAGTGAAACGGAATATATCTGCCTATGCCGAAAGACTAAAGAGCTATTCTTTGTGTGCGTGTGGGTACTTCAGGCAGCTTCAGGCGGCCGTGCAGGATTCGCTTTAGCCAGTACAAAAGTATAAGGGACGAGGAAAGAAATTACCTTTTGTCCTCTTCTTCCAAAAACAAAGTGTCTCTGGCTTGAGAGTGTTTAGCACCCCCGAAAATTGACTTGGCGAATAGGTCTTCCATATTGTGGCATAGTATACGTGTGTGGTTCCGTACGGAAGTGCGGATTCGCGTTTGCGTGTGCGAGTTGTGCTTGAGTGTCTTAACAGTTCTGAACGTGTAGGCATTAAGGTGTTTGTATGCCTAGACGTGCTTGCGCATGGCGTACACACTAAACATTGTAACACCCATAATCGTGTAAAAAGGGTGTAAGAAGGGTGCAAGTTAGGAAAAACACCCTTTTACAACCTTTTTACACGATTTCTGAATATCAGTGGGTGTAAAAAGGGTGTGTTGACGTCTTACACCCCTTACACGCCCTTTTTACGCCCCACTTGTAGCGATGGTTTCTAAAATCGTGTAAAAAGGGTGTATGGGCGAATTTTACGCCCTTCATTCACACGGTGTGAGAGGGGCGTAATGTTGATACTGTCGAATACACCCATGATTTCATAACCGTTCATGTTTATCGCTTTGGTGAAACGGTTGCTGATGTACGGCGGTACTAACATCGAGTATGATTAATCGCCACACGAAGGCGCGTATGATTAGGCAGTGCTAGAGAATAGTTTTTGCAACTCCGATCGAACTCTCCGTCCGACACGAGCCGAAAATTACGTGTCGCGCATGCATCCGTTTTATCAGTTCAACTTCGATTTAAAAATCACCTCCGCTCGCAAAAGGTGACCGAAGACGTGTAAATATACAGCCCAGGAAACACACCGTATTGCGCGATATTGGATCTAATCGAAAGGATTGTGCCCACACCATTTTGGTTCAGCCAATATTTAACGAATGGGATGAGTCGCGCCGACGCCATCCTGACATAACGTACGCGACGCCGTTTTTGGTTGAGTGTTGGAGTATCCTGCGTTAATCGGCTATGCCGGAGAGGTATTTCTATTTCTTGACCGCCTAAAATACGACGTTAAAAAAATTAAGCAACACGGAATCTGCTTGCTTTTAGCCCGAAAAGTCTTTCTCGGGCTAAAAGCAAACAAATTCCGTTTTGCTTAATATTTTTTTTTGACTGCGCTGAAGCTTTGAACAAGCTGTGGCGCCCTTATTTCGGGTAGTACAATCTCACCTGACTGGACCAATAAGTACACTTCCCAACACATGGAGAAAAAAAAGAAAGGGAAAGAAGGAACTCAAACGCATAAACAAGACGACGATCAACGAGTTCTACCGAGACAGCATAAGCCACTCCCCGGCTCCACACTTTTCGAAAGGGAACCGCCACCCGAACAACAACGACTCCAAGGTCCCGCACACAAGGCGAGCCTCCTGTACAGGGCAGGAGGCAGCAGAGGGAGATTAGCTGCTTTGTCCACCCCCTTTGACCTCGTCTTCTGATAAGCTTCCACACCTTCTTTTGGGTCTTCGTGTGGCTGTGAGCGAGTGCGAAGGCCGCTTCTAGCGAATCAGAGGGGTGGAGCGAAACACGTGACCGCTCTCCGTAGGACAAAAACGCTTGGACGAAAATTTGTCACGCGACTCGCTCTGACGCGCTGATGGGCTCACTGGGGTCATAGCCTTCGCCGTTTGCCAGGTTATGGTGAGTTGTAGGGACCACGTAAATCCGGTTTCCAAAAAGCGTCCTTCAGTGCTCTCCTGTTTTTCGTGCAAGCAGGTCCTGACGAGTTCCACTTCGCGACCGTAGTTTTTCGTCGTGAACGGCGGAATACATCCATGCCAACTTTTTTATAATGGCCGTTTATTTCGTCGGAGTCTATGGAATTATTGTGCTGTGTTTGTAGAACGCGTTTCGGCAAAGAGCTGCTCATCGGCGGACGCGAGACTTCCGTCGAATGTGATCGACCGCCTTCATCCTCGACATTGTGTTTGCGTTGTTTCGTGCTGCGCGAATCAGATTGTGCATCTATCACGACAGAGAGCTCCTCATCGGTGACCGCGATACTTCCGTTGAATGTGAGCGACCGCCTTCATCCCCGGCATTGTGTTTGCGAATTGTTCTGTGCTGCTCGAATCGGATTATGCATCTATCACGGATTACATGAGATCGCTCTCTTATATGTAAGTACTCTGCATGCATGCTTCTGATTGTAGTCCTGCTTCCGTCTCAATAGACCATTTTACTGTTTACAAACATGAACTGCCGCTTGCGTCCCAAGTAACTTCCGGTCGTTCCGTATTTGTGAACGTAGTTAGCAGAGACATGGCTGCGACCAGATGACCTCCTTGCAATCGTCTAAAGAGAATTTAGTAGAACCTAGTAGAATCTTGATCGAAAAATAAAAAGTAAACCAGGCATGTTTCGACTCATTCGCAGTCATTTCTTCCTGCAGTCTTTTGGGTTAATACACCCTATGTTATGGGTGTCGGTCATTGCGTTTTTTTTACTTGCCTTTCTGGCGGCGGTACACCCAATTTAGAGGGCGTACTGCGCAGTCGTAACACCCTAATAAAACGGTGTACTGTGGAATCACACCTTTATTTAAGGGTGTTCGGAAAAACACCCTCCTTTAGGGGTGTTAGGTATAACGCCCTTTTTTAGGGCGTTTTGCTACACCTATATGGGTGTTAGTTATAGGACAAGCCATTTACACCCATAAGGGTGTTACGATGTTTAGTGTGTATGCTCCATCCGGGTTCTTGTGAGCGTGTGCGTGCCTGAACATGTGCGTATGTGTGCGTACAATCGGGGAAAAATGAAATGCGAACAGAGGAGCGCGTGGCTTGCCGTACAGGCCGCGCCACCTGGAAGTGAGCCTAGGGGCGAGGGTGCGTGGCCTACTCCGATGTGTTCACGCCCTTCGCTCGGCACTCCCCAAGCTTCGGCAGTGCGCCTCTCAGTGCGCTGAAAGCTGTCACCGCTATCTTTGTCTGCTCGGCGCGTGGGCCGAGCTTCTTCGCACCGCACGCGCTGAGCCAGCAAAGATAGCGGTGATAGCTTTCAGCGCACTGAGAGGCGCACTGCCGAAGCTTGGGGAGTGCCGAGCGAAGGGCGTGAACACATCGGAGTAGGCCACGCACCCTCGCTCCTAGGCTCACTTCCAGGTGGCGCAGCCTGTATGGCAAGCCACGCGCTCCTTTGTTCGCATTTCATTTTTCCCCGATAGTACGTGTGTGCGTGCATGTGCATGTATATTTCCCGATTTATGGTGATCAATAGTAATTAAGAGTGTCGATTGAAACTTTGCCCTCAAAATATTTTTAATTAAAGCTTTCCGATTTTCAGAAGCAGGCTGCAGTATTTCATTGTGCAGGACTTCACAAAACGCGGCCGAATCCCAAAGTCATATGACGAGGCCGTACGAATCCCGGTGCAATAATAGACGCCTAAAATGATGACACAACTTCACTGCTTTAGATTAAAACAGCGAACGCCGCAACACTAAGCTTAATCTTCGCCCGTGCGAGCGTTTGCTTGCTAATGAGAAGCAAGAGCTGGCACTGGGCTGTCAAGAAAAACTAATGATATGCGTAAGGATATACTTTTGTTTTTGTTGTGCAGCGAAATGTAAGTTCTAAACAACAAAACAACGTAATTATAATAGCTCAATACCGTGCCAACCGAAAAGTTAGCGCAAGCTAGAAATATATCAGAAAAAAAAATCTATAAAAATCTATCTTGGGTTCAACTACATTTTTCTCAACATATAAACTCGCACGGAAATACAACCAAATATTTTAAAATTCTAATGACTGAATAATAAATATAATAATAATAATATTATTATTATTATTATTCGTGTTCTTCGCTATGGAATAACCATTTTTGGTGGCTGGTCTACGTTATGGCAAAAGAAAATTGACAATATTTCGACAGGAATGTTTAGAAGTATTATATACGGCACTGATGCCGAAACAGAACAAGAACAAATTGAGCATATGAATCTTCCATTATGTCAAGCTCTGTTTACTGACACGGTTGTTTTAAGGCATTTTTGGAATGACAGTTTTAAAGTTCCCTATATTGCACCTCCGGCACTCAGACATACCACTCGTCTTGAGGTACCGAGAATGTGAACGAGGTATGGCAGAAGACAAAAAATATTTTATGTACCGGACGATTCCAACAATCTCCTTAAAAGAGTGTTGGAGTTGGGCTCGAAAACAAAAATTTAATCAAGCCCTCCGAGACCAATTTTAAATCAAGTGTGCCTGCACCAAGCAGATTCATCTTCTGGGCGTCTTAAACTGTGCTTTAAAGATTTTTTTTCCTAGGCGAGTGATGTGATGTTCATTACACCTCAAGTACTGCGGCAACTTGACATGACATGTGCTTCATTTTTTTAAATATTTTGATGTGTGTAGGTATGTTTTTCATGTAAGGTGACTATCCACATACAAACAACTCTGGACACTAACTTGACCAATGCTTCAATATTATTTTTTTTCTTAAAACTTCTCTGTGTGTTTTATGCGCTGATGCACTTTTCACATTGTTGAAATTAATTGATTTTATGACTTTACTACTGGTGGAGGAGGCTTAGCCACTACAAGCCAATTCTGCCTTTGGCAGACCCGAAATTATTATTTTTAGGAAAAGGTTAGTCGTGGTGGATGGAGCGTTTACACTGTTTAGAGAAAAAAATGCCGAAAAATTTAATTACTCTTTCGGGTTGCCTAGAGAAGTCACGACAAAGAAAGCTTAAAGGGGCACTCAAGTGGTTTTTAAGGTCGTGTTTTGATGATGACAGCTGAATTTAGACGCCCAAAGTATCCCTAAACACCAAAAAGTATAGTCATACGGTGATTACTTCTTTAATAAAAATGTAATTGAAGGCCGCCAAACCTCGGATCCATCCGAAAACGAAACCACTCTCATTGGTCCTCGCACGCTTGTCAAAAGGATCTCGGGCAAATGGCGTTGGACGACGCTCCGTCGCGCAGTGATCCTGAGGTAGCCGCATCGGCCGAACCTCTTTGTCATTCGAGCTTCGATCATGGCGGAGTTCTCTACGCTCGAGGACCTGACGCCGTTAGAGGTTGAAATTCTTCGGCGGACAGCCGACCTGGGGATGATTTCCTATGACGCCACTCCGACGTGCGATGTGGACGATAGCAGCGCTTCGGAGTCATGTTCGGGTTCCGAGGACGACGAAACACAGACCTTTTCGGGCGTTCTTCGATTTGCGGTTGGGGCAAGTCGTAACCAAACCAACGTTTGACATCGCAGCGTTACCTCTGGTACGTGATGTCAAACGATGTCGCCACGTTGATGTTCGCCTCGGGAGGACGGGGGAAGGCTGGTTCAGACATGTGCAACGAGCGCGTACATACGACTGCTTCCGTTGCAACCGGAGCGACCGGAACGACCGCTCTACGCCGCGCGTACACACACCTGCAACCACTACCGGGTCGTCAGCACGGCGACCGCTTCTACGCCGCCGTCAGCTGTTTCAGCGGCGCCTCTAAAAGGGGACGCACTGCCACTCAATGCCGTAACAGAATATAGACAGACAGTTTTCTATAGCCTAAAGCTTTATTATTATTTTTTCTTGACAGGCTTGCAGGGTACAGTGGATGAAAAAAAGAAAATAAAAAGATGCAGTACGCCGTCTTGGACGATCAAGACTCTAATACACGACATTGATATAGTACAAATATCGCCACACGCCTTTTCTACGATTGTAAGAGACAATGTAATCTTAGCAGCGATATAGCAACGTAGAAATATGATTTCGTGACCAGATAGACGTGGCGAGCGTTCAGGATTTCTAACACTAATCACTTTTCTCCGGTGATGAAAACGCGTGAAAATTCGCATCCTTTATACGGTACGCGCCAGTAATACCTTGAACTTGAGCACACGCATGAAATGCGCCAAATAAGAAATACGGGCGATGTTCGAGGACACAAATGCTTAGAAAGCACCACTCAACGTTGGCACCACTGTAGTCGAAGTAAACAAACACGACGGCACGGGCGTTTCTGCTGTCTTGAGAGTGCCGCCACGACATCGCCGCACGAGTAGGTGGATCTTCCCTTCTAGTAAGTGCTGGGTTATCATAGCGACACACGACAAAAATTCACAGTCAAGGATAGCGCTTTTACGCGGAACGATGAGCTTTCACCACGCCGTCCACGTCAACGATCACCACCGACGCCATGTTTGCGCCGGCCCACGACCGGCCTGCAACGCGCGCAGATACGTGCGCTTCCGCGCATCCCGGGGAACGGGAAATTCACCCCCGCGGAGGAAGGCAAGAAGAAAACGTAGACCCTTGTTTGTGAAACGATAATTGCAGTATCGCGTATTCTAAACTAGAAATATTTTACGTCTTGTGAAATTATCATGCACAACATATTTAAATGAACTGAAAATTGTTTCTTTAGCGAAACTTTACAAAGGCCGCCAAAATTTTCAAACATACGATAATTTCATTGGTCCTCGCAAGTACAGAAAAGAGTCCGCACGTATTTTATTCCTGCGTGATTAATAGGCGGTTCTGCCTTCTAAAACTGAAGATACTCATTCACTGACACTTCCTTAACGCCATCGCACCAAAAAGTAGCTTCTCCAAAAACTGCTTGAGTGCCCCTTTATGGATATAGCAAACGAAGGCATGCAAACAGCCTTACTGAGTGGAGAAGACCATTGGAAGTTCAGTTAACATTAAGCAATCAAAATGGAGGTTTTTGAACTGATTGTAGCGTGCACCAACCACAAATTCATGTCCGCCTCGCAACGCACTATACCACAGGAAATAACTTGGCGAGTTTCGACGTATGCATTTCTTCTTGCGCACAAAACTGCGACAAGACCGCGCAGCTATCCACGATCACCAACAGCTTGAAGCCGCGATCAAACTGCTAATGCAACTTATACAACAGAACGTCGGTAGACACTAGGGAGTTTGAGGGAACCGTTTTTGCACATCCGATACGGTACGATGGGCTCTCCGGCACGAACTGCGCATGCGCGACCGCAGAATATTCGCCCACGCGCAGTTCCTACCTTACGACCCCACGTACCGTATCGAATGTTGATAAAACGGTTCCTAAAAACTTCCTATGTATCGATGCGCAGAACAAATCACGCAGGAAGGAGCCTGAGCCTAATGAGCCGGGGCCTTTGCTTTTTGAGGCTGTCGGTGGCTCGTGCTGATTAAACATATGAAACGCAAAGACACCGTCTCGAATAAGGGCGCAGCGATTAAATAATTACCGTCAACCTAACAAAGGCGCGGCGTGGCCTATTATCTTCGAGCTCATTGCTTCGTGATTGTTTCTCCGGCAGTTACTTTTTTTTATCGATCCATGTCGCAGTTTTATTGGCTGCGGAACAACAATAAAATTCACGGGGCTCGACACGCCCTGATTTTCTTAGGTTGTCGGCGACCATTAGCGACATGGGCGGCCAAAAAGCGTCGCTGAGCGTCCAAGTTCGCGATTGGCCAAACCAAACATTCCTGTAAACCGATAATGCCTGCGCAATCGTCGGTTCACGGCGAGGCAAATCGGTGTTGTGACGTCACAAACGAAAACCACAAGGGGCAACACCGAAACGTGTCGGCTCTAAAAGCGGCCATACCCTGGCGAGGGTGTTTAATTTTGGCTGGATAATTCATAACTTCGCAGAGCGGCTTACTCAGTCGCCTTCGTCTTTGGCACTAGCAATCACACTTGAAAAAATTCTGAAGCCAATCAAGGTTTTATTATCCCATTTTTAATTTAAGCGGACTGTTTCAAAGTATTCCGTGGTAAATTAATCAGAGTACCACCCCTTGTAAGGGAAGATCGGCTCCAGATGTGTATCTAAACTCCTCCACTTTCTCTTCGATAAACGCTTCACAGAACTTCTCTTCTATATGGGGAAGCAGGTACGTGCGTGAACTCAAACGAATCCTTCCACGTCTAGATATAAATAAGCTATCATCATCTAGATATCGGCGGCACGTCTCCAAAATTCGAACCGGTGTGTTGGGGTTTCAAAAGAAGCCTCCTGATGACCCGAAATACAGCGAGGCAGAGAGCTTCTTTCAGGGAGATAAGAGGCCCGTTTTGGTTCGTTACTGTGTTCAGACTGGGAAGCCAAGTAATTAATGAGCAGGGGCTTTGAGCGACCGGAATAATCACTGCATAGACGGCCCTCTAGCCTGCGCCGCCTCGTCCGCCTTTCCCCCTGCCGCTGACAAGCGGCTATTCCGAAGTGAGCTGCGTCGGAGGGGTGCGACGAAGAGCGCGGTGGAGAGAACGCATGATCGGAGCGAGGCACGTGTCGTTGAGAGTACCGCGTATCCGGAAAAGCATGTGGCATAAGACAACGGGGAAATTTCAACACTCTGATTAAATCGTTTTCTTTGAGGATACACTGCCTGGTTTAAGGGGGAGAAAGGGAACGGCCCTTTACTGTTCAAGCGTTTCTGAATACGCGACAGCCCAAAGCGAAAAGATTGCTCCGTCGCTCGGCCTTTTGCCTTCAAATACCGACCGATTTTTAGTCGACACAAAAAAACGCGATGTATGGTAATATCCTAAGATATAACCCACCTAAAATCAAAAGCAAAATTGGTGAACATAAAGAGTAGGCTAGCTTTAGGTGTACCATAAAAAAAAGTTGAGAAAGGGCTAGTTTTAGGTTTTGGGACCCTCCAAACTGGTGTTCGCAGTATGAAGCGATTAAACAAAGACGACTGTCCTTTGAAGTCGGCAATATTAGTTTATATTTCGCCGTGTGTTAAGTAACACCATTTTTCCTCAGATCGCCAGCTGCCAGGGCCCTGCAATTGCTAGAAGAGAGCTCTTCTTCGGTGTTTCTGAAGAGATAGCAATTAATGCCAAAAATAGGCGTGGGTTATCCTCCATGGGAGGGGCATCTCATGGGATACTACGGTAATCAATGGCGGCTGGTGTGTAGGCCATTGTATACCCCAGGTTTCTGAAAAAGCTGGCCGTTAAAAATAAGAGTACAAGAACGCTAGTATATTGACCTCAATAAAACATATCGACAGATGTAGAAGTGGCAAGTTACAGCATCCAAGCACTGAGTGATCGAAATTCGCAAAGGTTTGAGGATGACGCATGACCCAAATACAAAAAGGGGTTTTATCTAATAAACTGTAGCCCCCAACAACCCCAACACCCCCCCCCCCCCCTCCGAAAAAAAGAAGTTGAATTTAGTTTATTTGTTGTTTTGATTGTTGCAAAGGGAAAGGTGACTTTTCTTAAAGGGTTCAAGATTTTCTCACATTACGGCCAACCAGTTTCACCACCAGCTATTCCCGTGCGGGTAGCGGATAATACGGCAATTTTAAACGAGCATCTTTCCGTTTAGAAGGTGTCGACGCTGGTGAGTGCAGGCAACCGAAAAGGCAGCGATCCAATAGTGTCGTCTCACTCTCAGAAAGGCCGTCGCTCGAAATCCATCCTGAGCCTCCGACCGTCATCGCCTGGCCCCGTATAGCGACCACGGGAATGGGGAAAAGAAACGCCGTGCCAGTGGTCAGCAAAGCAATCTCACGGCAGAGCTCTTTCTACGCAGAACCAGACTGCGTGATATTGAAGACGGCACTTCGAGGCCACCGTCGGACATTCATCACGCAGCAATAACAGCCCAACGTTTCCGAGAAAAAACGAAGAAGCAAAAATGGAACACCAATTGAGCCACTAAAAGCCTCAGCGGAACTATCATCACCGGAAGAGAAGAAATGACTGTTTTTCCCCTAAAGTCCGAGCCGCAGGCACGGAGTGGCGTTTCTGCTGTGGCAAGCGGTTGCGGCGGTGTTTTCTTCTGCTCGGTGCATCAAAATGAGTAAGCAGCATGCCGCTCACGAAAAGGAAAGACCCTAGCTTTAAGAGAGACAGAAAGTCAAGCCATGAAGAGCGTTTAGAACTTAATGGTGGACACCGTCTACGCAGATTGGCTGCTCACGCGCGTACGCGAGTTTCCGCATGTGGAGGATGGTTGAGCAAAGGTCGAATACGCTCGTGGACAATCGGCTCTTCCGACTCCTCGGCACTGCTAGTATTGAAAACCGCGGCTCGTATATCACGCGACCCCAATCGAGCAGTTGGTAGCACATAGAAATCTATCGGCCAACTTAGCTTGCTGACGTCACGCCACTATGGTGGCGCTGCTGTCGGCACTGCGCATGCGCAGATGCTTCACTCCTCCCGTATTCGGATTTTCTCTGTCGCGCAGCTCCGGCGTGGGCACACGCGGGCTTGCTTTTTAAGCAGTGTGTTTAGTACGGTATGTCGTCGCGGCCCTCATCGTATAAGAGCGTTTGCTAACACATATCTTAACCAATCCCGCACAGTAAATTCGACGTAATCTTGCGCTTTTTTTTTGTGCGTGACAGGTTTTTACGTTGATGGCAAACACACAGTGACGTGACGATGAACGTTTGTTGCAACTTGATTGCCTCCGCCAGATTGTCGCGTGGCACGCGGAAAGAGTGGTCTCAGGAGCAGCGCCAGTCGCGGATGAGAACTCCATCACGCGTTGGCGCCGTATACACCCCACTCCTTCACTAAAACGGTTGAAATGCGCTGTTTTTGATTGAGGAAACTAACTGGCTTTGATGAACTTTTGCACATTCGCTCGTCAGACACAGCGAGCCAGTGCACCTGCACTTGTTCTTCTTTTTAGACTTTCACCTATGCGTAGTTTATATACTGGACAGTAGATGCCTCTTCACAAGGTAGACCTACAACTTAACCGTCGTAGGTGTCGTGGCCGAAACGTAGCTCAGCGCTGGTTCCTCCCAATATCAGCGCCCGAACTTAGAATAAGTGAGTTGTTTTTGGAAAGCAAGAAACCGTGAACACCAATATATGAGGGACGATTGGGACCACGCGATCCGAGAAAACGAAATCGATGGCCAATGTATTAAAATCATATGAGGGGTTAGTTGGTTATACATTACACAAGTAAGGGTAGCGCAAAAAGACGAGGACAAGCGGAAAACACAGACACGGACAAGTCCGTGTCTTTGCCCTTTTAATTCAGCGCTACCTTTATTTGTGTAATGCTACGGTCAATGGTTCTCAGCTGAAGCTCCCAGGCTTAAGAATTGATTAAGATAGAATTTTCACGCGGCCGTGCAGATGCTGTTGGCTCCACAGGCAGTCATTGGATGGTGCTCTGATAAGAACTGACGGATGTGGAGCTTTCCGCCTTTATTTGCCTGCCTGTATCCAAGAGTGTGTGTGCATCGGGCAACGACGCGGGTTTGTTTCGTACAGGCTTCCCACATAAAAAACAAGAAAATGCAAGCAAAATAGGTCATCGCAAGAATATCAGTGAGATATTTTTAGTTATAGTTCCCCAGTATGTTTATTATTACTTTAATAAAGAAAGCTGAAAACCCTACTTAGTTAAGTGGGGGAGTTGTCTTCACGTGTTGCTCGATGACCGCGCTATTGAGAGATTGAAATATCGTATCGCAATTTGAGCTTAGTAAAGCACAGGGTATTTAAAGGGGCTGTGCAACAATATTAACGTTGAAAGAAATCGCAGCCTGTAATTTTTATCCTATGCGCCTTGCCCTAAGTGACAGAAAACACCCAACCTTCCTCGGAAATGTTGCGATCTCACTAAGTAATTGGACATTTTAAAACTGTTCTTTTACCGGCCTGCAGCCGCACAGCGGTGGTCGTCGGAACCACAGGGCGCGGACGGCGTGACGTGAACGTGACGTGAAATGGGGAACGTGTAAAACATTGGCAAGTTGTGCAATTATCTGCTAAACATAAGACTTATTTTTAGAAATCTTGTCCTTTCGACATAAACAAATGTATCGAAAGTATCCTGCCATTCACGAAATATTATTATTCGTAGTTTTAGTGGCGCCATCTATCAGAGGTCAACAAAACCATTTCTGTTCTGTGGCGTTGCTCACTTCCCCATGGCGTGCGGAACGAGCGAACTTTTGGTTTTCAGTCTCTAGTTTGATCTTCCGCTGCTAACGTCGACAATGCCGACTGGGTGCGGTGTTCCGCTGTGTCCGAACCGGTCTCCAGGAAGCCGCCAGCTCCGGGAGCGGGGAAGAGTCATCGGGTATCACATTTTACCGCGTGATGAACTTCGCCGAGCTGAGTGGTGTCGGAGGATCGGGAGGAAGGACCCCGGACAGGTCGAGCTCCGCGTGTGTTCTGATCACTTCGACGGCGATCGGGACTACCGTCGCGTAGGAAGTGTGCTTCGCGATGCCGGGCAGACCATGAAGGATGCCCGTCTGAAGCCCGAGGCGGTTCCATCGCTTCGTTTGCCTCTCACCAGGAAGTCTCCCTTTTCCCCAGCCGAAGATCCAGCGTCCAAACGCCAGCGAACTCTGGTGAGTCCACTGTTACGATACCGTGAGCGGCAGACGGTCAAAAACCTGTAGAGTAGCGGCTTATCGAAAATTCTTGGTTTCTAGGACGATGATCCGGTTGACGAGATGGGCTGCCTCGATGACCAGACTCCTCTTGAGCAGACGCCTCGTGAGGGCAGGTGCCACTGCCTTCACCGAGCGACAACAAGCGACGCAGCTCTTCAGGTGGACCCACCGACTGCACGCGACGCAGCGGTTCAGGTGGCCCGACCGACTACACGCGACGCAGCAGTTCAGGTGGAGCCTGCGCCAACTCCGAGGCCGCCTGTCACGAAAAACAGCTCGACCAGAACAGACCCTCGGCTGGGAAAAAGGTCGTTTGGTAAGCATGAAAAGAGCTGCCCGTATTCGTCTGCTTGACGAATACTTGCCGTTTGGAGCCGGTTCACACCATGCACACAGTTGGATCACTTTGGACTCGGATGTGTGCTCTAAGAACTGCTCCTTTATAATTCTTGAAATAATTTCGGATCCTGCAAAGCATGTCAGGGACCGTAGCTGCCAAAGCATGCATGCACTTCTGCTTGGCTGTTGAAGAAATGTTCTGCCTCTCCCTCTTGTCGGTGGCTCACTGAAGTTTAGCAATTTTCGTTTGCGGCTCCTCCGCACTGTCAGTTTGGCCACCCCTGCTGTAGTTGATGTTCATTTCAATATGAACGGGAACTTGGTAGTTCCGGTTTGTGAGGTTCTGAGAAGTGTAGTCTTGTGCCAGAACACAATTTTGTAGAAGCTGCAGAATGAAGAACCGGGCATGCTAACCCCTTTCCTTCCTTCAGGCACGCAGGCAAACTTTTACGCAAAAGGTGTGACCAGCCACTGGGTCCAGACGGAAGGCTCGGAGCTGCCTCGTGGGAGCAGCAGTACTGCCAGCAGCAGCGGCCACAGCACCAGCAACCATGCCACCATCACCACCACCACTCCAGTGCCACCGCATGGCCCGGCCCTGGCACCTGCCACGAGCCCCCACCCAAGTGATTCAGAGGAGGCGGCGGCGGCGGAGGAGGAGGAGGAGGAGGAGGAAGAGGAGGAGGAGGAAGACGACGACGACGACGACGACGTACGATGAGGATGGCGAGGACAGAGGAGACCCCTGTACGAGCCATTCGTCAAAAAAGGGTTTGTCGAGTAAGAATGCTTTTTTTTAGATAAAGCAGGCTAGACAGAAATTAACATGTAGTTGCTTGCTTTACAGTGCAACTAATACTACGGTGCCAAATCAAAAAGACGATGTGTTAGATCACACTGCCATTCAACGCAATTTTTGTTTGTTACGAATGGAGCTATATAAACATGTTCAGCGCACGCAGAAATGTTCTCAGAATAGGTTCATTGGGTTGGGGCAAAGAAAATGCAGTGTGCCGCATAATTTGCACCAGCAAGGCACCATCAATTTTTTTAGTAAGTCATATTTTATGTAAATATTAATCCATTTTGATCAAACACTTGCACTTTGCGAAATTTTTAGCAGTTGTAAATAGGGTTGTCTTGCATAGAATGTCCCTAACATGTATTAGTCAATTGCTCAGACATGAATGAGGCAATAATGCTCTATTCTGATAACTTTTCCAGGGATGATGCCACCACAAGCGGGGAGCCAGGCTACAAGGAGAAGAAGTTTATTGTGTTTGAGAGCTGCTTACGACTGTTGTTTGCAGTATGCCAGACATGCTACAGCAGCTGCACCATGTCTATGAAAGTAAGAGGCACGCTCCTGATTGTGCGCACCTGTTGCCCTGCTAAGCACACACACCGCTGGGACAGCCAGCCGTGCATCAAAAGAAGGGCTGTTGGAGACCTGCTCCTCTCATCGCTCGTCCTGTTTACGGGTGCTTCTCCAACAAGAACCCTGCGGCTGTGGCGTCTCATGAACATCCAGGTCATCTGCAGGAAGACCTTCTTCAACTACCAGCGGGCCATCTTGATTCCAGCAGTCGAACAGGTGATTATGATGCTATCTGATGATCTTTACCTGATGTGCTTCTACATTCATATGCAGAGTTAACACAAAATATATTTATGGTTTCCGAGAGATAAACGTTACAATAAACAGATTGAAAAAAAAAAAAACTTTTGTTCATAGCTGCCCAATGTGCGAAAGGTCGTCTGACTTTACGTGATCGCCTTATGTTGCATAATCTCATAATGTTGTGCAATCACGTATGGTTGCGTGATTACAGAACGGTAATTGACACCATGCAGTTGAATGATTCAAACTGATTTATTGGGATATAGTCGGGTCTGCCAATCATAACCGCTGCTTTTCCCCGCTTTGCTAGTGTTGTTTCTGCTGCTGTTTGATACACACAGCTAAAACTATGTTGCTCCACGTGGCTCGTGGCATGTGCACTACTGGGCAAGGCATGTGGCAGTTTCCTTTCATTTTCATTTGGCTCTGAAACAATTTAATTGTCATATTGGTGCTTTCATCTCACTATTAAAATCTGGTGACAGAGTATGTGTAGTGAGAGGTGGGAGGATATAAGCTCGTAGACCCAATGACACTACCACCAAATTGCACTGCACACTCTGTGTCACCATACGTAAACCGGAGGATTTTAATACAGAATGTGTTTGCGGCTGGCTGCTAGCACTCCCTGTAATGCTATTCTGAAAGGGAATCCTGAAACGAAAGTCCGTTACGGAAGCGACGCAAAATCACCCTTTTGAAAAAGAAAAAGACGGGATGTGCCAGGTTTCGAACCAGGTTCCCTTTAGTCGTTAGTGTGATGCTAGACCATCTGCTTTAGCAGCGCACGAGGGAAAAGGGGGTCGTCCTGCAGGTGTGGACGCTTTTGCACGTATGATGGCAGTGCGCTCAACCATAACAGACACCAAATTTGCATTCCACTCACGCTTGAGGCAGTGCTCTCTTTTGTAGATTATGCACAAGGATATTTGCACCAAATGATTTGATTGCACCATTGGGGCACAAACAGTAAGGCGACACATAATACGTTTTGTGTGACCACTGCCCCTATCATGATAGCGCAGAAAAGGGTGCACATTTTCACTGCAGCGTTTAGGCCAGTGTCAAAGATATCAGCATTGCCTCGCACAGGTGTGGACGGAGGAGCAAGACATGCTGCTGGAGGAGCTTCGTGACCAGCCCCTTGACCTTGCTGGAGACGGGAGGTGCGACTCCCCTGGCTACAGTGCCAAGTACCTCACTTACTCCCTGCACGTGCCCCTCGTGAACAAGATCCTCCACTGTGAGCAGGTGCAGGTTGGAGAGGTGATGGAAGGGATGCACTCTTCTTATTACAGTAGCTGCAATTTGGACCGAATACTGTCGAGACCGGTTATAACGAAGTCAACGGGAATCGGAAATCACTTCGCTATATCTGCTTTTTTGTTATAACTCATTCAAATAACATGAAAAAAAATATAACACGGGATGTCACGGGCACATGTTTATCAAGCCCACAGAAAGCGGTTGAGGCTTCCCTGCACGCATCTTCTGCTAGGTCGGAGCCGCTTCTCGCCAGCTGCGACAAGCTCCGATCGAAAAAAGATCCTGCTATGTACAAACCATGTCGACAGCTGCTACGGCCGTAGTGGGGGACATCGGCGGCGGACAGCATTCTTTATGTTTATGCGCACTTCGTCAATGATGGCACACTTTTGATTCTAGGAGATTGCCTTCATCCTCCCCGTCGAGCTGCCGGCAGTGCCGGACTCTCCTTCGTTGAGTGACGATGATTCACCGAATCTGTGCTTGAGCGAGTAGACTTTCGCGCAAGAGCGACCTCACTGACCAGACACCGACACGGATCACGAAACAAACAAAGGCACGCATGGCACTGAGTTCACGCTCAAGCTTGTTTGTTGTCGGTATAGAGAGCTTAGATTTAAGAGATGGGACAACTGCTCGATTGGGGTGACGTGGTTTGTGGGCCACGTTTGCAAAACGAGCCGCAGCATGCAAAGAGTCAAAACTCAAAAGTCGTTCACCTTCTGCAAACGTGTCCCTGCCTCTGCACAGTTTCCTCGCCACACTGGCCACGCGACACAAATGCAGGCGTATTTACTGCTCCCTCTTAAATCTAGCCTCTCTCAGTCATCTCGCCGGTACGTTGTCGCTAGTGCTCCGAACGCCCTTATTGACATGCCACAACGGCTTCTCTGCATGAAATGCGGCAAAGCCGCTTCCCAGATAAGGAGCGGGAAGCAGACAATGTTGCAGAGACTGGCGCCGGCGGCCTTACCAGCATCTTCTGCAGCCTGTTCTGGGTGGCTTCTTGGGCCGCGGCAGCAAAGTGCGGCAGTCCGAGACTTAGTAAACTTTCCAAATTTTATTATTTTTTAAATTATCTTAAAATTTCTCTTTGTTATATCTGCGGGAACCGCTCAATTTCTTTCGCTAAAAACAGACACAAATGCATTGAAAAAGTGCATACGGGAATGGGAAATCGTGATCGCTTCGCTGTAGCCGCTATTTCGTTATAACCGACTTCGTTATAACCGGTCTCAAGAGTACGGCCCCTTTTTGCTGGGTAGCATCATTTTGCACTCCTGTGACAAAGAGGAGACCGCCATGACTTTTGATTCATTGTGATGAATCTGGTGAAGCACTCGAAGCCATTTTTTAAAGTTCCATTCTTTCCGTAATCTTGTCTACACCTTCCTTTCCATAGGATTTCGGAAGCACTCGAAGTTATTCTTTAAAGTTGCATTCATCCCATAATTTTGTGTGCACCTTCCTTTCCATAGAAATATTTTCTCACTCCTTCACATAGCATGCATCACTGGGGAAGGTTGCAGGACTACCTGAGCTACAGAGTTACCAATGCACCTCGCCACTGCATGTAGTGAACAAAATAAACAGTGTGGCTAATAGAAATAACTTTTCCTATTTTCTGCTGATTGCACAGTGTGAGGCAGTGCGCTGCAGCGGACACATGGAGAAGGAAGGCCTCATCAGGTCCCTCGCCTTCATGCGCGAGAAGGAGATGACTGTGCGGTCCCTGGCCACTGACAGGCATCGTTCCATCGCCAAACACATGCGGGAAAAGGAACCAGCGATACTCCACCGCTTTGATGTCTGGCATGTCTCGAAAAGTAAATCCCATATTTTTGTACCACAGATAGAATGTTTGCTTAGTGGCTCTCAATGTTTCCTTTTTTTCTTCTTTTTTTAACCATTGATAAGAACTCTAGTACTATTGGCAACACAAAACTTCTAGGCTGTAATGAGCTGGGTGCTAAATAGATAAGCTCAGTCCCAAGAAAAAAAAATTACTTTTATTTTAATTTGTACATTAGAAGCATGAGTGAAAAAGGGCATCAACATTTTTTTGTGAGTGATGCTTCCTCTATCTTTGTTGAATGCTTTCTTTAACACCAGCTCTTAGAAGGAGTCAGGCTGATGCTAACTTCTTGCCCCCTCAAACTGCAGGCGTCAAGAAGAGTCTGAGCACTGCCAGCAAGAGCCACGAGTGCGGTTTGATTGCCGAGTGGACCCAGCCAGCTGTCAATCACCTCTACTGGTGTGCGGCAGCTAGCCAGGGCAATGCTGACCTGCTTGTGGATGCCTGGACCAGCATGACGAGGCACGTGGTCGACATCCACAAGGACCACCCTGGCACCTACACCAGGTGCTTCCACGAGCCTATCGCAGATGGCGAATGGCTGGTGCCAGGTCAGTGAGCATTTCACATACCTCTGAAAGTTCTACACAGTACACTGAATGGCAGAGACGTTGTTGTTCAGTCAATCAAATACAGTAATGCTGAACAAACTTTGAATGAGTACTGACATACTAACCTGAGTCAATAAAATTTTCTTACAGCAAGCCTTGATCCTTTTTTCTGATTTTTTTAGACACACCTGCACATGCAAGGTTCGTGGATGCGGTAACCGGCAAATCCCTTCTGAAGGACCTCCGCCAGCTGTCGCCGGACACCCAGACGTCAACCCTGGAGTCCTTCCACAGCGTGCTCAACAGCTTCGCACCAAAGTGGGCCGCGTTTCACACAAAGGGCATGCTTGCCAGGTATGTACGCAAGGAAATTATTCAGAAAGCAACCCTTTAGATGCTACCCACATTGCCAATGTGGAAGTGGTACCTATATGTTTTTACGGGCATTTGGCAACCTCCTCGCCATCATGAAACCCTTCCGAGTTCTTTTTATGCTTGCCTGGTTCGACAATAGAATTTTTATGGACACTTTTTATTTGAACACTTTGCTTGATCATGACTACAGTTGTGGTACCAACACACTGACTCGCATGATGAGATGGCAACCTTTGCTCTAATGAATGCCTCAAAATACAGATTGTATTTTTCTGTCAACAAAATAATTGAGCAGCACGCTAAAATGCGTATCACATGCAGAATCAGCACCATATTCTGACTGCATTCCCTATCGCTGTAGGACCCGAGTGGCAGCATTGCATTTCAACGAGAATGGTGACAGGGAGCAGGCCATCTCGGGAGCAGGCCAAAGGCAGTGGAAGCAGAAGTACCCCAAAGCGAAGAAAGGGCACCCCACCGTTGCTGAAGAAAAGACAAAAGCCACGCATGGTAACTTAGCAAGTATTTATCTCTGTCAAGCTGTCAAGTGCATTATGAGATCGGTTTGTCAAGTGACTATATTCGGTGACAGGTTAGTACACGGGAAGCTCTGCCCACATTTGTTTTGCACCCGCGTCAACCTCCTCCACTGTTCAGAAATTACTAGTCGTCAGCTTCAGTTAGGAGCAAGACACCAATGCTTTAGTGTGAAGCTTGCAGCTGCAGCAGGCTGACAATATCATCCAGTTCTCTTTTAGTCAGGCGTACTAGGTCACATCCCTTCTTTCCAGTTTCACTACCGGCATGATCGGCTGTTGAACGTGAAAAATAGGCAGCTGGGGAAGAATGAATGTGTCAGCCTTAGAAAAAAAAGTTTCCAGAGAGAAGCGCTTGTAAACAAATATTGACACCTTTTGCATGCCTTACGAATGTATAGACTGTTCTGTGCACCAATTACTCATGGTGGAAAGACTGTTTCCTTGTGCTGCCTATTTTGCATTGTAACTCATTGTAACTCAAATCTGTGCAGATCATAGTCCAGACAGTACAGTTGACAAAAAGTTGTTTCGAATACATTTTGCAGCCTACGTCGCAAAGCTGCTGGCTCAGGCTGTCCTGATCTGCGAGGAGATTGGGCCCCTGAGGGAAGTCTTCAAGCGAGATCGGGAGATGCCAAGGCTTCCGTACATGAGCGAGAGCTTTGAGAGGCCGCCAAAAGAGGACCTGGTAGCGGCCAGGATTAGCCGTTTTGGTAAAAGGGTTCCATTCATAGCCGAATAAGACGTTGCCTGCAGTACTGTGTGTACTGTCGGCTGGTGTACGCAGTTCCCTGGTCGGTGACCAATTTTCGCAAGGCACTGTAAGTGGTGTCCAGGTCCCTGAGGAAATTCCTCTAGTAGCCAGACGAAGAGCTCCTCACGGCAAGACGCCAAACTTTGTAAAGCCGTCTATTGCCACATTAATGTTCACGTTGCTGGTCGTGCTGCGAACGAATGGTGCTAAATGCTCCATGTGGGGAGTGTTTAATAGCGGGGCTGCATTTTCAGTGCTGTGTGGTGCTTTTTTTTCCTGGATGGAACCTTGTGATACAAGCACTCCACACAGCACACATTATGGGCTGTCTCAGGTATTGACGCATCCTTGGAAACCAGTACATCTTGGTGAGCGAAGCCACGGTGTCGTCGAGAGAGAGGTGTCCGACATCGTTGTGGCATCCTTGCACGGTCTGCCAATGAGCTCCTCGTGGCACTACCCATAGTAGGCAGTCTTCTCCTTCATCGAGAACTTTCTTGAAAAACTTGCCTTCTGAGAGTCCATACTCCTCGATACGCTGCCTCTCCTTCGTCTCTGAGGGTTGCTTTAAGCTGTCCTTGATTACCTGTAACGTTGGATCCGTCTGCTGAGCTAACACCAAACAGTCGTCGTTGGAGAGCTCTGTAAGAAAAAAGTTTGCACCGACTGTGACATCAATCTCTTCAGGCTCTGACACAGGAGCTCTGTTGATTGCATTGACGTGGGTTATTGTATCTGCCGGTCTATGTTCTACTTCAAACATGCCCTGTAGCCGCAGATTCCACCTGCCTATACGTGGCATTAGGCCTCGCTTTGACAACGTGGTTTGCAAGGAGTTGCATTCCGTGAGGAGAATGAACTCGATCCCCTACAAGTTCGGCCAAAGCTTCTCAACTGTCCACACAACTCCAAATGCTTTGAGCTCGTAAGAGTGATGTCGCTCCTCATCTCGCGTCGTGCGACGGCTGACCTACATAACCGGGTGCATCAACTTGTCCGCTTGCTCTTGTAACTGTACTCCTCCAAGGCCTAACTTGCAAGCATCTTTGGGCACCTCCGTTTTTGCACCGTGTACGTTGACTGCTAACGTAGGCTCGCTCATTAGGCAGCTCGGCAGCTTCCAGAATGCTGCCTCCTGATCGGTTGTCCAGTGCCATTCCTCCCCTTTATAAAGCAGCGTGGTAAGTGGCCTTGCTACCGTGGCAAATCCAGCCACAAAGCGTTAAAAGTAGCTGCACAGGCCGAAGAATTGTCGGAGGTCATGTACATTCGTAGGCACTGGGAAATTGGAGATGCCTTTTAACGTTGTTGGGTTTGATGCTGGTGATTGGTCCCAAGTGGTCGAGATGATCCATGTGGAATGGGAGTTCCTTCTTCTCGATCGAATGAAGCATTCCTGGCGGACATAGCACTTCATGCCTTCAAACCAGTACTTCTCTTGAAGTTTCTCCAACATCGCATCAATGCCGTAATTCCCAATGTCGTCGTGACATCGCCGGACAACTTGCCATCTCAGTGGCTTCGGCACTACCGAGAGCCTTTTGGTCGTGTTACCAAGTCCAACATTTCGGAATATTACCCCATCCCCGAGCTGGTAATCATAGAAATTTTGCTCAGGTTTTTGTGTCGTCTCATCTCCACCCAGGAAGCCTCTTATGGCTCTAACTTGCGGGTCGAGAGCCTGTGCTGTTACGATCCAGCTGCTGCTGCTCTCCGCTGTCGTGGCCAAGATTTTCAAGGCATCGCAGGCTTCGGTCTTTTCTGCTCCTTGGCACGACGATCTGCTGAGTGCGTCGGCGTGTGGCACTGAGGTACCACTTCTATGTTCTATGCTGAACCTGAACTCTAACTTCATTCGCCATCAGCCTACTCGTGGTGTCAAGTTCCGCTTGCTGAGTGATCCATGCAGTGCGTTGCAGTCAATAGCAAACAAAAAGTCAATGCCTAGCGGGTACGGTCGTAGGCGCTCCGAAGTCTAGACCACAGTAATGGTCTCGAGCTTGTAAGAGTCGGTTGCATTACAGGGGGGGGGGGGCGGCAGGTGGATTGCCTCGGACGCAGTGCTCAGGGGAGTGTCGCGATACCCCACAAGAGCGGGGGAGGGCTACCGCCCTGGGTGCCACTGACCCTAGTGTGACTACAGAGGTAAGAGTGATACTGCAGCTCGGCCCTTGAGGTTTGTCAGCTGACATAAATGACAGGGTGCATTCTTCTATTTATCTGCTCAAGTATTCAATAAATCGTCTGAAGCAGCTCGCGAGTCCAACAAACTGCCTAACCTCATGCACCTCTTTTAGTCGAGGGAAGTCTGCCATGCATTTCGCATTTCACGTTGAGCTCACTGGGTTTCATTCCTGATGGCACAATGTCGAACCTGAGGTAGGTTATGCTCGACGCCAGGAATTTTGCACTTCTTCAATTGGAGTGTGAGGTTTACGTTTTGGAGAACGTGAAGTACCTCTTCCCAGGTGCGCTAAACCTTGGTCGGAATCTTTTGACGGGATCAACTTGTCGTCCATATAGGCCAACGCCACTCCGTAATGCAGAGGACCCAGCACGACGTTCATCATTCTCTGGAACATGGCGGGTGTGTTCGTAAATCCAAATGGCATCTGTAAGAATTTGTAATGCCCATCCGGTGTGACGAAGGCAGTCTTTGCACGTGACCCGTCCGCAACAGGAACTTGATAGTGTCCCGACGCTAAGTCGAGCATTGTGAAAAGTAGCTTTTGCCTTGCAGTCTGTCTAGCTAATCCTCAATCAATGGCAATGGGTGACAATCCCTCTTGGTAACTCAGTTGAGCCCTCTGTAGTCGATATGGAGTCGCTTTTCGCCACTTTTCCTTTTTTGCAAGGAGTAGTGGGCTTGCATATGGCAATGAAGAGTCCCGAGCGATTCCCGTAGATTTCAGTTCGTCAATATCTTGATTTACCCGGTGACGCTGATAGTACAAAAGTGGATACGAATGAAGCGACACAGGTCTCGTATCCTCGACAGTGTCGATGGTTACCTCTGCCTTACTGGTCTCGCCAAGCTCGAAAACATCTTTCGCGAAGCAATCCCAATAATTGCTGAGCAATTTCAGCAACTCTTCAGCCTCGTCAGACGTCACTCGCTCCCCGATGTGCAGTTCTGCCTAAGTAATCGGTTGGCGGGTCTTACCTCGTGTGCAGAAATTTCTCACCTCGCTGTCTGGTTCACACGTTTCGCCACGCCACAATATCACCTTGAGCAATTCAAAGTTCATTCGTCAAAACATTCATGTCGGGGATCACTCCGTTACCCTCACCGCTGACTCCCAAGACGCAGGGTAAAAAAAAGTGTGTTCTCTATTTCATGTCATTCCGTTTGCCAGAGTTGTGCAGCACCGTTCATTGCCTCGCGCATCGCTGTCTGGATGGTCGCTAGTGTCACTGGAAGTCGAAGGGGCCACAGCTGTCGTTCAGGGGCTGTCCGTGTGCATTCGGCAATTCTGCGTTGCCTCCATTAGGCGGTGTTCCGTTATTCGCCTCTGGCGGCTGAGTCGAGACGGCAGGTACGTCCGACAGGCTATTTGCAGTCCCTTGGCTCACTTCTTTGCTTTAGTTGACTTTGTTGCCGCCATGGTTGCTCGTTGAAGTGGCCCCTCTGGGTGCCTGCTGTACATCCTTGGTTCCCTTCCATGTCATGGTGAAGTATTTGGTGGCCGATTGATGATTTGCCTCTCTTGGAGTTTATCACACTTCTGAAGTGCTAGTGTCAGGGGTACCAATTAACGATGTGGTTGCATTTAACTGTTTCTTGAATTAAAACTTTAAAGGTTACATTGAATAGGGGATTACATAAAGGTTGCGGTTATAGAGTGGTGCTGTGTTTCGCTCGGCATTGTCAGATTTAATATCCGCCTCGCTTCCTCTGGTGTACAAGAGAGGGCGACCTCGATCTCCTGACTGCTGACACTCTTCACAACTTGGGCACCTTGTTAGCCAGGCTGTCCGACTCGAAATCCTGGACTAGAAGTCACATGTTCCAACTCATACTTCAAAACATTCTAAACCAGCTTTGGAGGGTGTGGCAGCCAGAGTCATCAACACAGAAAGCGCTTTGTCTGCGACGACCGTCTGCAATGTCACTAGTTCAAGGAACTGAAGCAGACTTTCCGAAAAGTGTATGGCATGACGATTAACACAGAAAGCGCTTTTTCCAGCACCATGTTGCTGGAAAAAGCACTTTCTGTGTTGACCGTCATGTCATACACTTTTCGGAAAGTCCGCTTCAAGTCCTTGAAGTAGCGACATTGCAGACGGTCGTCGCAGACAAAGCGGTTGCACAACATGATACCCAAAGGCAGCATCAAAGGAAACACAGGGCATGGCACTGTGCCACCACAGGATGGTAAAGAATTCATAACCGATACCTCAAGCTGTTTGGAAAATGGTTTGTTCATGACTATCAGTGTTTTCAAATAATGGTCCCATAAATTATATGTGAATGAGACCAGGGGATGTTGAGTCGAGTCCCAGTGACGACGACCAGGAAGTCTATCAGCAAGTTGTCCCTCTCTCATCTTGATATAAGGAGCATATGGTCTTATTTCAATGCAATTCCAGGCGACCAGGTTACACTCTGCGACTGCTTCTTTATTTACAATGCCTGGGGGCTATGCGCAGGGCCGAGCATTGTTTCCTTTGAGGTCTTGACTGTCTTAGCTGCCTGTCAGA
The DNA here is from genome assembly GCA_037355805.1 of Ixodes ricinus. Classification (NCBI taxonomy): domain Eukaryota; kingdom Metazoa; phylum Arthropoda; class Arachnida; order Ixodida; family Ixodidae; genus Ixodes; species Ixodes ricinus. The sequence continues at coordinate 21,929 of JAZHYW010016083.1, read as the reverse complement.
TCATCACCTTTTGCCCATTAATGACACTTTTCAACACTGCTGTTAAGTAATTTAGAGAAGAGGAAAGGGCATGATTGGGAGAGAGCTGATCAAGTGACAGACAGGGAAGGCCATCCACTCTATGAAATTATCAAGTATATTCCAGTGGCTGTTTGTGAACAGCTCATCAGCAACAGAAATATTTTGCCTACAGATACTGTACATAGCAGTTGCATCGATTGAAATGCCCTTACCACAATAATTTCACATGCAATCATTTTTAGCAGAGTGTAAAAAGCATTTAGGTGAGGTGGAGTACAGTTTTATTGTGCAGTTAGAAACCCAGTGAAGGCTTCTGATGGGAATTCCTCCCAGATCCTCCCGACAACACAGGCTGGAAGGACACGCCTGTTGCGACGTCCCAGTCTGTGCCACATCCATCGAGCGAACTGTCTGTAAGCCACGAAACGCATCCTGGGAAATTGGTAAACAATGAAAACTGGTCACTTGCCCCTGAAATTCAAACGTATGTAAAGTAGTAGGCAGAATGCGGGCTCTCATGGTCACATATCTGAATTGCATAAGTACAATACTATAAATGTTAGTGTTGGAAACTGCAGTCGCTATAGAGGTATGTTTTATTTTTTTATTTTTTGGGAATAGTGCATTTAGTTGGTGGTGACTTACTCCACTAAGAAATAGCCAACCAAAAGAGAATGATGTGCTTTTAGGCAGCTCAGGCTGCTCCGAGTTCTGTATGTGTGTCACTGGGCAAACAGGTAACTGGTTGTGCAGGGGGCTATGTTCGACAAATGTTTCGTTTCTCCTAAAAGAATCGGAAGTGATGATATCGCATCTGATTGGTTAGAGGCTCAAACGACGAAAGAGGGAATTTTCGTCATTTGAGCCTCCAGCCAATCAGACGTGATATCATCACTTCTGTTTCTTTTTAGGAGAAACGAAACGTTTGTCGAACATAGCCCCCAGTTATCTTTTATGTTATACTGTATCTTTAGAATGTGACTTGGTGTCTTCCATTTTTTTATTATATTTCCAGAAATGCATAGAACGGTACCTTTGCTCAAAAGATAATAAAAAATGTCAAACAATTGTATTTTGTTTGCTTTGTAAAAGTATGGAGTTCACTGTTTTGAAATACGAATAAATCTGCAAGGTGGAGATTGCTGCGAAGTTGCGAATTACAGACTAGTGCATAGTTAATATTTGCAAATCCAGTCTATTGAGTGCTTTGCTTTTTAGGTTCTCTGGCGCCACAGCCACTCACGTGGGAACCTCCTCGCACTCAGTCACATTGGGTAAAAGTTATAGTAGAGCAATTTCATGCACTTGCAATATGAAAATTTCTTTTTAATGCAATTTGAGTCAGCCGCCCATACACGTACCGCTGTTCCTGTAATGCCCGCGAAACCAGTCAAAAAGTCAAGCGGAAAATCAAGCATCAAAATGAAACATTTAAAGTTGGGACACCGGAGAAGAAAATAAAGTGGTTGGGACGTCATTATGGCAATTACTCTGCTCGTGTCCCTCAGGTAACTCCTGCGTATTAGGAGCCCGTTGCAACCTGTCTCTATCAAAGCCAGAATAACAAGGGCAGAAAAAAGCATGCCGATCAGCGGCAGCTTTGTAGAAAAAATAATTTGAAACGAAATACGCACTTCTCTACCCCACGCGCCGGGTGATCCCCTGCCTCCAGCGCCCAAAAGGCAGCACGCAGCCCGCCAGCCTGAAGACAAATCGCCGCATAGTCTGGGTGCTCTGTCACGCAGCCCGCGGGCTGAGTGACGACCGCAGGCGGTATTTCGCGGCAGCAGAGACACTCTCCTGATGTCGGCATGATGCTGCACCTTTTGCATGAGCACCTGTGATTAGAACGAGAGACATTAGACGACACCTACTTGGAAACCGCATATCCAAGTGGAGACATAGACGCGCGTCACTTACGATGCGGTGGTGGTAAGTCGCCATGCGTCTGGATCGGGCGGAGAGTCGACGCGCTCATCGACACCGCGCTCCCGTTCCGTCGGGGTGCCCGCGTACGGAACGAGTCCAGCGGACTCGCTAAAGACGAACATCTCACGCTCGATCTCGCTCATTCTGTTCTTCCAAGATGCCATCTTGGTCAGCGGAGGTCAGCGTTGCCATGGCTGCAGCGCAACGCTGGTTACCATGGCAACGCTCGCTGAGGACCGAGCGAATCCGGAAACTTACTTCCCCATTAAACGTCACAACCACGTGACGACCACATTACCGGAAAGACGATGTGAGAGTTGAGGGTGGTCGCGGGGGGCACATATTTCAATCTGTTTTTATTTTGTTAAAAAATAACTAGGGCACGTATCGAAAAACGGTTTTCTGTTCCATATTCCACAGGTGGTAGGGAATAACTCCCACACCTATCGACCTGAAGTCCGGAATTGTTGCACAGCCCCCTTAACACTGAAAGACAGCGCTCAAAGCAAACTACTCCAAATTCTCAAACGGTTCCAGACGAAGCGGCCTGCACCGTTTACGGATGTTTTGTGTTTGTGCAACAAGGGTCGCTCGCTCCAGTCACAAACTAACGATGTTGGAAATTCTCACTATTCTCCTTCTGTTCTGACCCTGGACCCGGACCAATTACATCAGATGGAAGTGTTCGTAGCTGGCTTGAACAATGCCGTTAACAATTTTCCTTTCCTTTACGTTATTAGTGTAACTCTGTTTCATGTATTTAATCTTCTGCAGATCCACCGGACTCTTCGATAATACGAGACAAGTTCGGCCACAAACTCGGCAAGGTTGCCAGCCCTACCGTGAGGGAGAGCCACTCACCTTAACTTGCGAGGTCAACGGAGGTGAGTCATACTTTTATTTAATTTAGAGTGAATATTGCTCGACACAACAAAAAACAGAAATCAGATTAGCTTACATAAAACCCCGATACTAGAGTTCCCAAAAGTATACAGAAGCTGAAGTAAGAAAACTCAAGCAAAATTCCTGCATATGATAACATCGCACCGCAGCTTTGCTCACAATAAAAAAAAAGAAATTATAATAACCTTCTTAATTTTAAATGAGGTCGGTTTTGATACAAAAAAAAACATATTATATACAGCAGACAACCCTGGAGATTAAGAAGGTCGAGACAATTAGAGACACAAATGGCTAATACCAATTTAATTATTAAGCACAAGATTGAATGTAATACTTCAATAACAAAATAAAAAAAAATTCACAGACTAAGTTCCCATCATTTTGCCCGCGAAGCGGCGTAAAAAAAAACTCATACGCAACTTTACGCCTAAGGCACAATTTTTTTTGTCGTTTTCATAAAACGTGGAACAGAACTTATGCTAAGACAACTAGAGGCACCTCCACGCCTTTTTTCAAACCTTGAGGGTGCATTAGGTCTCAAGATGCCAACTTGGCAGAAGAAATCAGTTGCGTGTTTTTCCCCAAACACCGGAAATATATAAAAAGTTATGTTAGGCTGCAAGATTACCAGACTCTGTATGTTGAACCAATTAATGAACCACCTTGAGAGTTCATAACTTTACGTATCATGACGCAGTGGTTCCTTCATTTCTGCATATTCTATTAATTCGTATTCCGACATATCGAATTTGTTGCTAATTTAAAGGGAGATAGTGCTATTCCTATGGCGGCGGTTTCCTAGGAGTTGCGGTCTCGACTGTGAACTTCAATATTTAAGGATATATTCTACTCTATTCTTCGCGTGCTCTAATATTTACCATGTCTCTCGATCTCTCGCTCTTTCTCTCTTTCTGTCTTAAGCACAATTGTGAGAAAAAAAATTCCATTGCGTTTTTCGCGGTGGCTGCTTATAATGACATTCGTAATATATACTGCTGTGCCGCACATCTGAGAGTGCGGTTGAGACCAAGTAAAACGCGTTTTCATAATGCATTGTGTCTTGTCTGAATATTTAAAACTCGCAGGTGTCCTCGCTTCGATGGTGAGGAGAGATAGCTTCGTAGGCACATTTGTTCGTGTTTTCTAATCACCCAGCCAAAAACCACTAAACCGATTATTTTCAAGTTTATTTTAATATAAAAAGTAAACACAATTTTACTTTTTGTGTGAATTAACAATTGAAGTATTTCATCCTTATAAAAGCCTAATGTTAATTTCAATAAACGGCCGCAAAAACCGAAGGTCTTAATTTTTTCTTTTATCTAATGTCTCGTGCAATGTATTTATGAGTGAAGCTTCTGGGCGGTAGTTCACATTCTTAAGGTCAAAATGCATAATGTGTTACTAACGCCCAACAGCTCAAAATGGCACATTGGTAGTTCAACACCATGTTGCAGAATGTGCAATGGGAGCAAAAAGGGTTTAAAGCAAGGAACCTGTCCAGAATGCGCGGTTTGAAATTTTGTAACAAATAGCTCAAAACGCATTTCGAAACACAAATAATTCGAAACAAAAAATGTTCGATATTAGTTCGCAGCAGAAGGTTCATTCAAACAGCGTTCTCAAAACGTGTTAAGTGGTGCCGGACGGGGGACAGTTAAACATGTAAGCATTACATAAGACTCCTTTCAAGGCCTCATTCAGCAACATTGGCAGTCGCCATTTTTCGGTGGCACAAAGCGAGTGATGGAATCCGAGTCATCGCTGAACGCTTGCGCAGCCCTCGTTCTCGGTACAAGCTGAGCTGATTTCACGTTCGAATGCTGGCTCAGCCCTTATGTCTTCGACATGCGTAGTGTGCGTTTCCAAACTATGGCGGACTCTGGTCACTGGCGCACCAGCACCAGATGGGCGCACTTTTGGAAATTGTCTACCATTGCAGAAGGGGCATCTATTTCAATCTTTGAAACTAAAACTCGAGTGATTTGAAGCGGTCGAAAAGAATGAAACTATCTTTAGTATAAAAAGACGCCTTGTCTTCTCATCTTTTCATCTCATTTGTGGAACGTAACCAATAGTAACGAATTCGGGGACTTTTAGGCAAATTGTGGTGTGTGTAAGGATCGAGAAGAAACAAATAGGATCCGTGATCAGTCGCCTGCTGCAAAATATAGCAGCAGGCGACAGATCACGGATCCTATTTCTTTCTACTCGATCCTTACACACACCACAATTTGCCTAAAAGTCCCCGAATTCGTTACTATTGGTTACGATCCACCAATGCGACGAAAGGTATGAGAAGACAAGGCGGTCTTTTTATACTAAAGCTCGTTTCATTCTTTTCGACCGCTTCGAATCACTCGAGTTTTAGTTTCAAAGACCGAAGCAGATTGCCCCTTCTGCAATGGAGACAATTTCCAAAAGCGCGCCCGCTGGCGCTGGTGCTGCCGATGACCAGAGTCCGCCATGAGTTTGAAACGCACACTCACGCACGTCGAGTGACATAAGGGCTGAGCCAGCATTCGACACGTGAAATCAGCTCAGCTTGTATCGAGACGAGGGCTGCGCAAGCTGTTCAGCGATGACTCGGATTCCATCACTCGCTTTGTGCCACCGAAAAATGGCGACTGCCAATGTTGCTGAATGAGGCCTTGAAAGGAGTCTTATGTACTGCTTACATGTTTAACTGTCCCCTGTCCGGCACCACTTAACATGTTTTGAGAACGCTGTTTGAATGAACCTTCTGCTGCGAACTAATATCGAACATTTTTTTGTTTCGAATTATTTGTGCTTCGAAATGCGTTTTGAGCTATTTGTTACAAAATTTCAAACCGCGCATTCTGGACAGGTTCCTTGCTTTAAACCCTTTTTGCTCCCATTGCACATTCTGCAACATGGTGTTGAACTACCAATGTGCCATTTTGAGCTGTTGGGCGTTATAACACATTATGCATTTTGACCTTAAGAATGTGAACTACCGCCCAGAAGCTTCACTCATAAATACATTGCACGAGACATTAGATAAAAGAAAAAATTAAGACCTTCGGTTTTTGCGGCCGTTTATTGAAATTAACATTAGGCTTTTATAAGGATGAAATACTTCAATTGTTAATTCACACAAAAAGTAAATTGTGTTTACTTTTTATATTAAAATAAACTTGAAAATAATCGGTTTAGTGGTTTTTGGCTGGGTGATTAGAAAACACGAACAAATGTGCCTACAGCTATCCTCCTCACCATCGAAGCGAGGACACCTGCGAGTTTTAAATATTCAGACAAGACACAATGCATTATGAAAACGCGTTTTACTTGGTCTCAACCGCACTCTCAGATGTGCGGCACAGCAGTATATATTACGAATGTCATTATAAGCAGCCACCGCGAAAAACGCAATGGAATTTTTTTTCTCACAATTGTGCTTAAGACAGAAAGAGAGAAAGAGCGAGAGATCGAGAGACATGGTAAATATTAGAGCACGCGAAGAATAGAGTAGAATATATCCTTAAATATTGAAGTTCACAGTCGAGACCGCAACTCCTAGGAAACCGCCGCCATAGGAATAGCACTATCTCCCTTTAAATTAGCAACAAATTCGATATGTCGGAATACGAATTAATAGAATATGCAGAAATGAAGGAACCACTGCGTCATGATACGTAAAGTTATGAACTCTCAAGGTGGTTCATTAATTGGTTCAACATACAGAGTCTGGTAATCTTGCAGCCTAACATAACTTTTTATATATTTCCGGTGTTTGGGGAAAAACACGCAACTGATTTCTTCTGCCAAGTTGGCATCTTGAGACCTAATGCACCCTCAAGGTTTGAAAAAGGCGTGGAGGTGCCTCTAGTTGTCTTAGCATAAGTTCTGTTCCACGTTTTATGAAAACGACAAAAAAAATTGTGCCTTAGGCGTAAAGTTGCGTATGAGTTTTTTTTACGCCGCTTCGCGGGCAAAATGATGGGAACTTAGTCTGTGAATTTTTTTTATATTTTGTTATTGAAGTATTACATTCAATCTTGTGCTTAATAATTAAATTGGTATTAGCCATTTGTGTCTCTAATTGTCTCGACCTTCTTAATCTCCAGGGTTGTCTGCTGTATATAATATGTTTTTTTTTGTATCAAAACCGACCTCATTTAAAATTAAGAAGGTTATTATAATTTCTTTTTTTTTATTGTGAGCAAAGCTGCGGTGCGATGTTATCATATGCAGGAATTTTGCTTGAGTTTTCTTACTTCAGCTTCTGTATACTTTTGGGAACTCTAGTATCAGGGGTTTTTATGTAAGCTAATCTGATTTCTGTTTTTTGTTGTGTCGAGCAATATTCACTCTAAATTAAATAAAAGTATGACTCACCTCCGTTGACCTCGCAAGTTAAGGTGAGTGGCTCTCCCTCACAGTAGGGCCGGCAACCTTGCCGAGTTTGTGGCCGAACTTGTCTCGTATTATCGAAGAGTCCGGTGGATCTGCAGAAGATTAAATACATGAAACAGAGTTACACTAATAACGTAGGAAAGGAAAATTGTTAACGGCATTGTTCAAGCCAGCTACGAACACTTCCATCTGATGTAATTCTGGTCCGGGTCAGGACAGAAGGAGAATAGGTGAGAATTTCCAACATCGTTAGTTTGTGACTAGAACGAGCGACCCTTATTGCACAAACCACAAAACATCCGTAAACGGTGCAGGCCGCTTCGTCTGGAACCGTTTGAGAATTTGGAGTAGTTTGCTTTGAGCGCTGTCTTTCAGTGTTAAGGGGGCTGTGCAACAATTCCGGACTTCAGGTCGATAGGTGTGGGAGTTATTCCCTACCACCTGTGGAATATGGAACAGAAAACCGTTTTTCGATACGTGCCCTAGTTATTTTTTAACAAAATAAAAACAGATTGAAATATGTGCCCCCCGCGACCACCCTCAACTCTCACATCGTCTTTCCGGTAATGTGGTCGTCACGTGGTTGTGACGTTTAATGGGGAAGTAAGTTTCCGGATTCGCTCGGTCCTCAGCGAGCGTTGCCATGGTAACCAGCGTTGCGCTGCAGCCATGGCAACGCTGACCTCCGCTGACCAAGATGGCATCTTGGAAGAACAGAATGAGCGAGATCGAGCGTGAGATGTTCGTCTTTAGCGAGTCCGCTGGACTCGTTCCGTACGCGGGCACCCCGACGGAACGGGAGCGCGGTGTCGATGAGCGCGTCGACTCTCCGCCCGATCCAGACGCATGGCGACTTACCACCACCGCATCGTAAGTGACGCGCGTCTATGTCTCCACTTGGATATGCGGTTTCCAAGTAGGTGTCGTCTAATGTCTCTCGTTCTAATCACAGGTGCTCATGCAAAAGGTGCAGCATCATGCCGACATCAGGAGAGTGTCTCTGCTGCCGCGAAATACCGCCTGCGGTCGTCACTCAGCCCGCGGGCTGCGTGACAGAGCACCCAGACTATGCGGCGATTTGTCTTCAGGCTGGCGGGCTGCGTGCTGCCTTTTGGGCGCTGGAGGCAGGGGATCACCCGGCGCGTGGGGTAGAGAAGTGCGTATTTCGTTTCAAATTATTTTTTCTACAAAGCTGCCGCTGATCGGCATGCTTTTTTCTGCCCTTGTTATTCTGGCTTTGATAGAGACAGGTTGCAACGGGCTCCTAATACGCAGGAGTTACCTGAGGGACACGAGCAGAGTAATTGCCATAATGACGTCCCAACCACTTTATTTTCTTCTCCGGTGTCCCAACTTTAAATGTTTCATTTTGATGCTTGATTTTCCGCTTGACTTTTTGACTGGTTTCGCGGGCATTACAGGAACAGCGGTACGTGTATGGGCGGCTGACTCAAATTGCATTAAAAAGAAATTTTCATATTGCAAGTGCATGAAATTGCTCTACTATAACTTTTACCCAATGTGACTGAGTGCGAGGAGGTTCCCACGTGAGTGGCTGTGGCGCCAGAGAACCTAAAAAGCAAAGCACTCAATAGACTGGATTTGCAAATATTAACTATGCACTAGTCTGTAATTCGCAACTTCGCAGCAATCTCCACCTTGCAGATTTATTCGTATTTCAAAACAGTGAACTCCATACTTTTACAAAGCAAACAAAATACAATTGTTTGACATTTTTTATTATCTTTTGAGCAAAGGTACCGTTCTATGCATTTCTGGAAATATAATAAAAAATGGAAGACACCAAGTCACATTCTAAAGATACAGTATAACATAAAAGATAACTGGGGGCTATGTTCGACAAACGTTTCGTTTCTCCTAAAAAGAAACAGAAGTGATGATATCACGTCTGATTGGCTGGAGGCTCAAATGACGAAAATTCCCTCTTTCGTCGTTTGAGCCTCTAACCAATCAGATGCGATATCATCACTTCCGATTCTTTTTAGGAGAAACGAAACATTTCTCGAACATAGCCCCCTGCACAACCAGTTACCTGTTTGCCCAGTGACACACATACAGAACTCGGAGCAGCCTGAGCTGCCTAAAAGCACATCATTCTCTTTTGGTTGGCTATTTCTTAGTGGAGTAAGTCACCACCAACTAAATGCACTATTCCCAAAAAATAAAAAAATAAAACATACCTCTATAGCGACTGCAGTTTCCAACACTAACATTTATAGTATTGTACTTATGCAATTCAGATATGTGACCATGAGAGCCCGCATTCTGCCTACTACTTTACATACGTTTGAATTTCAGGGGCAAGTGACCAGTTTTCATTGTTTACCAATTTCCCAGGATGCGTTTCGTGGCTTACAGACAGTTCGCTCGATGGATGGGGCACAGACTGGGACGTCGCAACAGGCGTGTCCTTCCAGCCTGTGTTGTCGGGAGGATCTGGGAGGAATTCCCATCAGAAGCCTTCACTGGGTTTCTAACTGCACAATAAAACTGTACTCCACCTCACCTAAATGCTTTTTACACTCTGCTAAAAATGATTGCATGTGAAATTATTGTGGTAAGGGCATTTCAATCGATGCAACTGCTATGTACAGTATCTGTAGGCAAAATATTTCTGTTGCTGATGAGCTGTTCACAAACAGCCACTGGAATATACTTGATAATTTCATAGAGTGGATGGCCTTCCCTGTCTGTCACTTGATCAGCTCTCTCCCAATCATGCCCTTTCCTCTTCTCTAAATTACTTAACAGCAGTGTTGAAAAGTGTCATTAATGGGCAAAAGGTGATGATCTGACAGGCAGCTAAGACAGTCAAGACCTCAAAGGAAACAATGCTCGGCCCTGCGCATAGCCCCCAGGCATTATAAATAAAGAAGCAGTCGCAGAGTGTAACCTGGTCGCCTGGAATTGCATTGAAATAAGACCATATGCTCCTTATATCAAGATGAGAGAGGGACAACTTGCTGATAGACTTCCTGGTCGTCGTCACTGGGACTCGACTCAACATCCCCTGGTCTCATTCACATATAATTTATGGGACCATTATTTGAAAACACTGATAGTCATGAACAAACCATTTTCCAAACAGCTTGAGGTATCGGTTATGAATTCTTTACCATCCTGTGGTGGCACAGTGCCATGCCCTGTGTTTCCTTTGATGCTGCCTTTGGGTATCATGTTGTGCAACCGCTTTGTCTGCGACGACCGTCTGCAATGTCGCTACTTCAAGGACTTGAAGCGGACTTTCCGAAAAGTGTATGACATGATGGTCAACACAGAAAGTGCTTTTTCCAGCAACATGGTGCTGGAAAAAGCGCTTTCTGTGTTAATCGTCATGCCATACACTTTTCGGAAAGTCTGCTTCGGTTCCTTGAACTAGTGACATTGCAGACGGTCGTCGCAGACAAAGCGCTTTCTGTGCTGATGACTCTGGCTGCCACACCCTCCAAAGCTGGTTTAGAATGTTTTGAAGTATGAGTTGGAACATGTGACTTCTAGTCCAGGATTTCGAGTCGGACAGCCTGGCTAACAAGGTGCCCAAGTTGTGAAGAGTGTCAGCAGTCAGGAGATCGAGGTCGCCCTCTCTTGTACACCAGAGGAAGCGAGGCGGATATTAAATCTGACAATGCCGAGCGAAACACAGCACCACTCTATAACCGCAACCTTTATGTAATCCCCTATTCAATGTAACCTTTAAAGTTTTAATTCAAGAAACAGTTAAATGCAACCACATCGTTAATTGGTACCCCTGACACTAGCACTTCAGAAGTGTGATAAACTCCAAGAGAGGCAAATCATCAATCGGCCACCAAATACTTCACCATGACATGGAAGGGAATCAAGGATGTACAGCAGGCACCCAGAGGGGCCACTTCAACGAGCAACCATGGCGGCAACAAAGTCAACTAAAGCAAAGAAGTGAGCCAAGGGACTGCAAATAGCCTGTCGGACGTACCTGCCGTCTCGACTCAGCCGCCAGAGGCGAATAACGGAACACCGCCTAATGGAGGCAACGCAGAATTGCCGAATGCACACGGACAGCCCCTGAACGACAGCTGTGGCCCCTTCGACTTCCAGTGACACTAGCGACCATCCAGACAGCGATGCGCGAGGCAATGAACGGTGCTGCACAACTCTGGCAAACGGAATGACATGAAATAGAGAACACACTTTTTTTTACCCTGCGTCTTGGGAGTCAGCGGTGAGGGTAACGGAGTGATCCCCGACATGAATGTTTTGACGAATGAACTTTGAATTGCTCAAGGTGATATTGTGGCGTGGCGAAACGTGTGAACCAGACAGCGAGGTGAGAAATTTCTGCACACGAGGTAAGACCCGCCAACCGATTACTTAGGCAGAACTGCACATCGGGGAGCGAGTGACGTCTGACGAGGCTGAAGAGTTGCTGAAATTGCTCAGCAATTATTGGGATTGCTTCGCGAAAGATGTTTTCGAGCTTGGCGAGACCAGTAAGGCAGAGGTAACCATCGACACTGTCGAGGATACGAGACCTGTGTCGCTTCATTCGTATCCACTTTTGTACTATCAGCGTCACCGGGTAAATCAAGATATTGACGAACTGAAATCTACGGGAATCGCTCGGGACTCTTCATTGCCATATGCAAGCCCACTACTCCTTGCAAAAAAGGAAAAGTGGCGAAAAGCGACTCCATATCGACTACAGAGGGCTCAACTGAGTTACCAAGAGGGATTGTCACCCATTGCCATTGATTGAGGATTAGCTAGACAGACTGCAAGGCAAAAGCTACTTTTCACAATGCTCGACTTAGCGTCGGGACACTATCAAGTTCCTGTTGCGGACGGGTCACGTGCAAAGACTGCCTTCGTCACACCGGATGGGCATTACAAATTCTTACAGATGCCATTTGGATTTACGAACACACCCGCCATGTTCCAGAGAATGATGAACGTCGTGCTGGGTCCTCTGCATTACGGAGTGGCGTTGGCCTATATGGACGACAAGTTGATCCCGTCAAAAGATTCCGACCAAGGTTTAGCGCACCTGGGAAGAGGTACTTCACGTTCTCCAAAACGTAAACCTCACACTCCAATTGAAGAAGTGCAAAATTCCTGGCGTCGAGCATAACCTACCTCAGGTTCGACATTGTGCCATCAGGAATGAAACCCAGTGAGCTCAACGTGAAATGCGAAATGCATGGCAGACTTCCCTCGACTAAAAGAGGTGCATGAGGTTAGGCAGTTTGTTGGACTCGCGAGCTGCTTCAGACGATTTATTGAATACTTGAGCAGATAAATAGAAGAATGCACCCTGTCATTTATGTCAGCTGACAAACCTCAAGGGCCGAGCTGCAGTATCACTCTTACCTCTGTAGTCACACTAGGGTCAGTGGCACCCAGGGCGGTAGCCCTCCCCCGCTCTTGTGGGGTATCGCGACACTCCCCTGAGCACTGCGTCCGAGGCAATCCACCCATGCCCCCCCCCCCCCCTCTGTAATGCAACCGACTCTTACAAGCTCGAGACCATTACTGTGGTCTAGACTTCGGAGCGCCTACGACCGTACCCGCTAGGCATTGACTTTTTGTTTGCTATTGACTGCAACGCACTGCATGGATCACTCAGCAAGCGGAACTTGACACCACGAGTAGGCTGATGGCGAATGAAGTTAGAGTTCAGGTTCAGCATAGAACATAGAAGTGGTACCTCAGTGCCACACGCCGACGCACTCAGCAGATCGTCGTGCCAAGGAGCAGAAAAGACCGAAGCCTGCGATGCCTTGAAAATCTTGGCCACGACAGCGGAGAGCAGCAGCAGCTGGATCGTAACAGCACAGGCTCTCGACCCGCAAGTTAGAGCCATAAGAGGCTTCCTGGGTGGAGATGAGACGACACAAAAACCTGAGCAAAATTTCTATGATTACCAGCTCGGGGATGGGGTAATATTCCGAAATGTTGGACTTGGTAACACGACCAAAAGGCTCTCGGTAGTGCCGAAGCCACTGAGATGGCAAGTTGTCCGGCGATGTCACGACGACATTGGGAATTACGGCATTGATGCGATGTTGGAGAAACTTCAAGAGAAGTACTGGTTTGAAGGCATGAAGTGCTATGTCCGCCAGGAATGCTTCATTCGATCGAGAAGAAGGAACTCCCATTCCACATGGATCATCTCGACCACTTGGGACCAATCACCAGCATCAAACCCAACAACGTTAAAAGGCATCTCCAATTTCCCAGTGCCTACGAATGTACATGACCTCCGACAATTCTTCGGCCTGTGCAGCTACTTTTAACGCTTTGTGGCTGGATTTGCCACGGTAGCAAGGCCACTTACCACGCTGCTTTATAAAGGGGAGGAATGGCACTGGACAACCGATCAGGAGGCAGCATTCTGGAAGCTGCCGAGCTGCCTAATGAGCGAGCCTACGTTAGCAGTCAACGTACACGGTGCAAAAACGGAGGTGCCCAAAGATGCTTGCAAGTTAGGCCTTGGAGGAGTACAGTTACAAGAGCAAGCGGACAAGTTGATGCACCCGGTTATGTAGGTCAGCCGTCGCACGACGCGAGATGAGGAGCGACATCACTCTTACGAGCTCAAAGCATTTGGAGTTGTGTGGACAGTTGAGAAGCTTTGGCCGAACTTGTAGGGGATCGAGTTCATTCTCCTCACGGAATGCAACTCCTTGCAAACCACGTTGTCAAAGCGAGGCCTAATGCCACGTATAGGCAGGTGGAATCTGCGGCTACAGGGCATGTTTGAAGTAGAACATAGACCGGCAGATACAATAACCCACGTCAATGCAATCAACAGAGCTCCTGTGTCAGAGCCTGAAGAGATTGATGTCACAGTCGGTGCAAACTTTTTTCTTACAGAGCTCTCCAACGACGACTGTTTGGTGTTAGCTCAGCAGACGGATCCAACGTTACAGGTAATCAAGGACAGCTTAAAGCAACCCTCAGAGACGAAGGAGAGGCAGCGTATCGAGGAGTATGGACTCTCAGAAGGCAAGTTTTTCAAGAAAGTTCTCGATGAAGGAGAAGACTGCCTACTATGGGTAGTGCCACGAGGAGCTCATTGGCAGACCGTGCAAGGATGCCACAACGATGTCGGACACCTCTCTCTCGACGACACCATGGCTTCGCTCACCAAGATGTACTGGTTTCCAAGGATGCGTCAATACCTGAGACAGCCCATAATGTGTGCTGTGTGGAGTGCTTGTATCACAAGGTTCCATCCAGGAAAAAAAAAGCACGACACAGCACTGAAAATGCAGCCCCGCTATTAAACACTCCCCACATGGAGCATTTAGCACCATTCGTTCGCAGCACGACCAGCAACGTGAACATTAATGTGGCAATAGACGGCTTTACAAAGTTTGGCGTCTTGCCGTGAGGAGCTCTTCGTCTGGCTACTAGAGGAATTTCCTCAGGGACCTGGACACCACTTACAGTGCCTTGCGAAAATTGGTCACCGACCAGGGAACTGCGTACACCAGCCGACAGTACACACAGTACTGCAGGCAACGTCTTATTCGGCTATGAATGGAACCCTTTTACCAAAACGGCTAATCCTGGCCGCTACCAGGTCCTCTTTTGGCGGCCTCTCAAAGCTCTCGCTCATGTACGGAAGCCTTGGCATCTCCCGATCTCGCTTGAAGACTTCCCTCAGGGGCCCAATCTCCTCGCAGATCAGGACAGCCTGAGCCAGCAGCTTTGCGACGTAGGCTGCAAAATGTATTCGAAACAACTTTTTGTCAACTGTACTGTCTGGACTATGATCTGCACAGATTTGAGTTACAATGAGTTACAATGCAAAATAGGCAGCACAAGGAAACAGTCTTTCCACCATGAGTAATTGGTGCACAGAACAGTCTATACATTCGTAAGGCATGCAAAAGGTGTCAATATTTGTTTACAAGCGCTTCTCTCTGGAAACTTTTTTTTCTAAGGCTGACACATTCATTCTTCCCCAGCTGCCTATTTTTCACGTTCAACAGCCGATCATGCCGGTAGTGAAACTGGAAAGAAGGGATGTGACCTAGTACGCCTGACTAAAAGAGAACTGGATGATATTGTCAGCCTGCTGCAGCTGCAAGCTTCACACTAAAGCATTGGTGTCTTGCTCCTAACTGAAGCTGACGACTAGTAATTTCTGAACAGTGGAGGAGGTTGACGCGGGTGCAAAACAAATGTGGGCAGAGCTTCCCGTGTACTAACCTGTCACCGAATATAGTCACTTGACAAACCGATCTCATAATGCACTTGACAGCTTGACAGAGATAAATACTTGCTAAGTTACCATGCGTGGCTTTTGTCTTTTCTTCAGCAACGGTGGGGTGCCCTTTCTTCGCTTTGGGGTACTTCTGCTTCCACTGCCTTTGGCCTGCTCCCGAGATGGCCTGCTCCCTGTCACCATTCTCGTTGAAATGCAATGCTGCCACTCGGGTCCTACAGCGATAGGGAATGCAGTCAGAATATGGTGTTGATTCTGCATGTGATACGCATTTTAGCGTGCTGCTCAATTATTTTGTTGACAGAAAAATACAATCTGTATTTTGAGGCATTCATTAGAGCAGGAATTCTCAAACTTTTTGGCCTCACGGAACCACAGGAAGCCTCAAAAACTGCCGCGGAACCCCCCCCCCCCTTTTTTTGCCGACCGAGAAGCAACAGATGCACAATTGTAGGCAATTTTGCTTGTTGCTTTCCATATGTCCCCACCATATCAATCGCAATGTCAGTACAAAGTGAGAGGAAGGTGCTTTGCATGGTCCTGCCGCGTAGCCTGCGGCATGGGGGAGGGGGGGGGCGGGTGGCAATTTGGGTGTTCGCGGAACCCATGAGACCAGCTCGTGGAACCCCTGTGTTCCCCGGAACCCAGTTTGAGAACCCCTGCATTAGAGCAAAGGTTGCCATCTCATTATGCGAGTCAGTGTGTTGGTACCACAACTGTAGTCATGATCAAGCAAAGTGTTCAAATAAAAAGTGTCCATAAAAATTCTATTGTCGAACCAGGCAAGCATAAAAAGAACTCGGAAGGGTTTCATGATGGCGAGGAGGTTGCCAAATGCCCGTAAAAACATATAGGTACCACTTCCACATTGGCAATGTGGGTAGCATCTAAAGGGTTGCTTTCTGAATAATTTCCTTGCGTACATACCTGGCAAGCATGCCCTTTGTGTGAAACGCGGCCCACTTTGGTGCGAAGCTGTTGAGCACGCTGTGGAAGGACTCCAGGGTTGACGTCTGGGTGTCCGGCGACAGCTGGCGGAGGTCCTTCAGAAGGGATTTGCCGGTTACCGCATCCACGAACCTTGCGTGTGCAGGTGTGTCTAAAAAAATCAGAAAAAAGGATCAAGGCTTGCTGTAAGAAAATTTTATTGACTCAGGTTAGTATGTCAGTACTCATTCAAAGTTTGTCCAGCATTACTGTATTTGATTGACTGAACAACAACGTCTCTGCCATTCAGTGTACTGTGTAGAACTTTCAGAGGTATGTGAAATGCTCACTGACCTGGCACCAGCCATTCGCCATCTGCGATAGGCTCGTGGAAGCACCTGGTGTAGGTGCCAGGGTGGTCCTTGTGGATGTCGACCACGTGCCTCGTCATGCTGGTCCAGGCATCCACAAGCAGGTCAGCATTGCCCTGGCTAGCTGCCGCACACCAGTAGAGGTGATTGACAGCTGGCTGGGTCCACTCGGCAATCAAACCGCACTCGTGGCTCTTGCTGGCAGTGCTCAGACTCTTCTTGACGCCTGCAGTTTGAGGGGGCAAGAAGTTAGCATCAGCCTGACTCCTTCTAAGAGCTGGTGTTAAAGAAAGCATTCAACAAAGATAGAGGAAGCATCACTCACAAAAAAATGTTGATGCCCTTTTTCACTCATGCTTCTAATGTACAAATTAAAATAAAAGTAATTTTTTTTCTTGGGACTGAGCTTCTCTATTTAGCACCCAGCTCATTACAGCCTAGAAGTTTTGTGTTGCCAATAGTACTAGAGTTCTTATCAATGGTTAAAAAAAGAAGAAAAAAAAGGAAACATTGAGAGCCACTAAGCAAACATTCTATCTGTGGTACAAAAATATGGGATTTACTTTTCGAGACATGCCAGACATCAAAGCGGTGGAGTATCGCTGGTTCCTTTTCCCGCATGTGTTTGGCGATGGAACGATGCCTGTCAGTGGCCAGGGACCGCACAGTCATCTCCTTCTCGCGCATGAAGGCGAGGGACCTGATGAGGCCTTCCTTCTCCATGTGTCCGCTGCAGCGCACTGCCTCACACTGTGCAATCAGCAGAAAATAGGAAAAGTTATTTCTATTAGCCACACTGTTTATTTTGTTCACTACATGCAGTGGCGAGGTGCATTGGTAACTCTGTAGCTCAGGTAGTCCTGCAACCTTCCCCAGTGATGCATGCTATGTGAAGGAGTGAGAAAATATTTCTATGGAAAGGAAGGTGCACACAAAATTATGGGATGAATGCAACTTTAAAGAATAACTTCGAGTGCTTCCGAAATCCTATGGAAAGGAAGGTGTAGACAAGATTACGGAAAGAATGGAACTTTAAAAAATGGCTTCGAGTGCTTCACCAGATTCATCACAATGAATCAAAAGTCATGGCGGTCTCCTCTTTGTCACAGGAGTGCAAAATGATGCTACCCAGCAAAAAGGGGCCGTACTCTTGAGACCGGTTATAACGAAGTCGGTTATAACGAAATAGCGGCTACAGCGAAGCGATCACGATTTCCCATTCCCGTATGCACTTTTTCAATGCATTTGTGTCTGTTTTTAGCGAAAGAAATTGAGCGGTTCCCGCAGATATAACAAAGAGAAATTTTAAGATAATTTAAAAAATAATAAAATTTGGAAAGTTTACTAAGTCTCGGACTGCCGCACTTTGCTGCCGCGGCCCAAGAAGCCACCCAGAACAGGCTGCAGAAGATGCTGGAAAGGCCGCCGGCGCCAGTCTCTGCAACATTGTCTGCTTCCCGCTCCTTATCTGGGAAGCGGCTTTGCCGCATTTCATGCAGAGAAGCCGTTGTGGCATGTCAATAAGGGAGTTCGGAGCACTAGCGACAACGTAATGACTGAGAGAGGCTAGATTTAAGAGGGAGCAGTAAATACGCCTGCATTTGTGTCGCGTGGCCAGTGTGGCGAGGAAACTGTGCAGAGGCAGGGACACGTTTGCAGAAGGTGAACACTTTTGAGTTTTGACTCTTTGCATGCTGCGGCTCGTTTTGCAAACGTGGCCCACAAACCACGTCACCCCAATCGAGCAGTTGTCCCATCTCTTAAATCTAAACTCTCTATACCGACAACAAACAAGCTTGAGCGTGAACTCAGTGCCATGCGTGCCTTTGTTTGTTTCGTGATCCGTGTCGGTGTCTGGTCGGTGAGGTCGCTCTTGCGCGAAAGTCTACTCGCTCAAGCACAGATTCGGTGAATCATCGTCACTCAACGAAGGAGAGTCCCGGCACTGCCGGCAGCTCGACGGGGAGGATGAAAGCAATCTCCTAGAATCAAAAGTGTGCCATCATTGACGAAGTGCGCATAAACATAAAGAATGCTGTCCGCCGCCGATGTCCCCTACTACGGCCGTAGCAGCTGTCGACATGGTTTGTACATAGCAGGATCTTTTTTTGATCGGAGCTTGTCGCAGCTGGCGAGAAGCGGCTCCGACCTAGCAGAAGATGCGTGCAGGGAAGCCTCAACCGCTTTCTGTGGGCTTGATAAACATGTGCCCGTGACATCCCGTGTTATATTTTTTTTCATGTTATTTGAATGAGTTATAACAAAAAAGCAGATATAGCGAAGTGATTTCCGATTCCCGTTGACTTCGTTATAACCGGTCTCGACAGTATTCGGTCCAAATTGCAGCTACTGTAATAAGAAGAGTGCATCCCTTACTCACCTCTCCAACCTGCACCTGCTCACAGTGGAGGATCTTGTTCACGAGGGGCACGTGCAGGGAGTAAGTGAGGTACTTGGCACTGTAGCCAGGGGAGTCGCACCTCCCGTCTCCAGCAAGGTCAAGGGGCTGGTCACGAAGCTCCTCCAGCAGCATGTCTTGCTCCTCCGTCCACACCTGTGCGAGGCAATGCTGATATCTTTGACACTGGCCTAAACGCTGCAGTGAAAATGTGCACCCTTTTGTGCGCTATCATGATAGGGGCAGCGGTCACACAAAACGTATTATGTGTCGCCTTACTGTTTGTGCCCCAATGGTGCAATCAAATCATTTGGTGCAAATATCCTTGTGCATAATCTACAAAAGAGAGCACTGCCTCAAGCGCGAGTGGAATGCAAATTTGGTGTCTGTTATGGTTGAGCGCACTGCCATCATACGTGCAAAAGCGTCCACACCTGCAGGACGACCCCCTTTTCCCTCGTGCGCTGCTAAAGCAGATGGTCTAGCATCACACTAACGACTAAAGGGAACCTGGTTCGAAACCTGGCACATCCCGTCTTTTTCTTTTTCAAAAGGGTGATTTTGCGTCGCTTCCGTAACGGACTTTCGTTTCAGGATTCCCTTTCAGAATAGCATTACAGGGAGTGCTAGCAGCCAGCCGCAAACACATTCTGTATTAAAATCCTCCGGTTTACGTATGGTGACACAGAGTGTGCAGTGCAATTTGGTGGTAGTGTCATTGGGTCTACGAGCTTATATCCTCCCACCTCTCACTACACATACTCTGTCACCAGATTTTAATAGTGAGATGAAAGCACCAATATGACAATTAAATTGTTTCAGAGCCAAATGAAAATGAAAGGAAACTGCCACATGCCTTGCCCAGTAGTGCACATGCCACAAGCCACGTGGAGCAACATAGTTTTAGCTGTGTGTATCAAACAGCAGCAGAAACAACACTAGCAAAGCGGGGAAAAGCAGCGGTTATGATTGGCAGACCCGACTATATCCCAATAAATCAGTTTGAATCATTCAACTGCATGGTGTCAATTACCGTTCTGTAATCACGCAACCATACGTGATTGCACAACATTATGAGATTATGCAACATAAGGCGATCACGTAAAGTCAGACGACCTTTCGCACATTGGGCAGCTATGAACAAAAGTTTTTTTTTTTTCAATCTGTTTATTGTAACGTTTATCTCTCGGAAACCATAAATATATTTTGTGTTAACTCTGCATATGAATGTAGAAGCACATCAGGTAAAGATCATCAGATAGCATCATAATCACCTGTTCGACTGCTGGAATCAAGATGGCCCGCTGGTAGTTGAAGAAGGTCTTCCTGCAGATGACCTGGATGTTCATGAGACGCCACAGCCGCAGGGTTCTTGTTGGAGAAGCACCCGTAAACAGGACGAGCGATGAGAGGAGCAGGTCTCCAACAGCCCTTCTTTTGATGCACGGCTGGCTGTCCCAGCGGTGTGTGTGCTTAGCAGGGCAACAGGTGCGCACAATCAGGAGCGTGCCTCTTACTTTCATAGACATGGTGCAGCTGCTGTAGCATGTCTGGCATACTGCAAACAACAGTCGTAAGCAGCTCTCAAACACAATAAACTTCTTCTCCTTGTAGCCTGGCTCCCCGCTTGTGGTGGCATCATCCCTGGAAAAGTTATCAGAATAGAGTATTATTGCCTCATTCATGTCTGAGCAATTGACTAATACATGTTAGGGACATTCTATGCAAGACAACCCTATTTACAACTGCTAAAAATTTCGCAAAGTGCAAGTGTTTGATCAAAATGGATTAATATTTACATAAAATATGACTTACTAAAAAAATTGATGGTGCCTTGCTGGTGCAAATTATGCGGCACACTGCATTTTCTTTGCCCCAACCCAATGAACCTATTCTGAGAACATTTCTGCGTGCGCTGAACATGTTTATATAGCTCCATTCGTAACAAACAAAAATTGCGTTGAATGGCAGTGTGATCTAACACATCGTCTTTTTGATTTGGCACCGTAGTATTAGTTGCACTGTAAAGCAAGCAACTACATGTTAATTTCTGTCTAGCCTGCTTTATCTAAAAAAAAGCATTCTTACTCGACAAACCCTTTTTTGACGAATGGCTCGTACAGGGGTCTCCTCTGTCCTCGCCATCCTCATCGTAGTAGTCGTCGTCGTCGTCTTCTTCCTCCTCCTCCTCCTCCTCCTCCTCCTCCTCCTCCTCCTCCTCCGCCGCCTCCTCTGAATCACTTGGGTGGGGGCTCGTGGCAGGTGCCAGGGCCGGGCTATGCGGTGGCACTGGAGTGGTGGTGGTGATGGTGGCATGGTTGCTGGTGCTGTGGCCGCTGCTGCTGGCAGTACTGCTGCTCCCACGAGGCAGCTCCGAGCCTTCCGTCTGGACCCAGTGGCTGGTCACACCTTTTGCGTAAAAGTTTGCCTGCGTGCCTGAAGGAAGGAAAGGGGTTAGCATGCCCGGTTCTTCATTCTGCAGCTTCTACAAAATTGTGTTCTGGCACAAGACTACACTTCTCAGAACCTCACAAACCGGAACTACCAAGTTCCCGTTCATATTGAAATGAACATCAACTACAGCAGGGGTGGCCAAACTGACAGTGCGGAGGAGCCGCAAACGAAAATTGCTAAACTTCAGTGAGCCACCGACAAGAGGGAGAGGCAGAACATTTCTTCAACAGCCAAGCAGAAGTGCATGCATGCTTTGGCAGCTACGGTCCCTGACATGCTTTGCAGGATCCGAAATTATTTCAAGAATTATAAAGGA
>JAZHYW010016081.1:0-58412 GCA_037355805.1 Ixodes ricinus | reverse complement strand
TCCATCTTGCATGCACGCTCATGGTCTGTGGGTTGAATGTCACTAATAAATAAATAAATATATATATATATATATATATATATATATATATATATATATATATATATATATATATATATATATATTTAAGGAGGGTGAATATAACAGGATGTTAATCTGGAGAGTCTTAAATGATGTGACGAGCCAGCAGCGATCGTCTTTCAGAACTAAAAAACAAAAACGAAAAAAAAAGATCGTTTCGATGAGGAGACGCAGTTCTCCTTATCGATCATTGGTGTGAAATGCCCGTATTTTGCGAGACCAGATAAGTAATAGAATAATATTAAAACATTTCCGCTTAAGTTCAAACATATCATTATGAAAACAAATTCAAATGACAGAAACTTACTTGATTCCACGGATCGCGGCGACCCACGCTGCTCTCCTCCGCTTTTCGTAAGGTCTTCCCGGCAACCTATAAAAATGAGACAGGTGTACCTCTGCCTCTTTTGTTCACCGGCCTGTTGGGGCATCCGAAGACACAGCAAACGTGACTGGAAGGCATTTTCGATGGAGGTTTGAAGGCGTTAAACAACAGAAACTATGATCACAGCCCCGCTTTTTGCATCCATACCATGCACTCCAATGGTTCCAGAAGTCACCGTAGCGCGGCGCCACACACGACTTACGAAACTTTAGTGCTGGAGGCACATTGAGTGTCGTTGCATTCTAGTGATGTTACCGGCTCTCCTCTGTAAATCCCTCGGGCATTGAGGAAACTTCTAATAAAATAAATGAATAAACTTCACGCCTGAACCAGAAGACACAACGACTATCGATGAAGATTAGGCGTTTCAGATGCACTCTCATTGGCCGTCGAGCAAGGGTTTACAGACGCAATATCCACTCTGTTACTCTTAATGGAAAACAAGCTGCGTCTATATGTGACCCAACATAATCAAGACAAAAGAAGACAATTCCTCCTCAAGCACGAGCTAAGTGGTTTGCGTGTCGGCTAGATCCCGAGAACCCTGAAGGTCCGACGATCAAATGCTGTATCCCTTTCAAGTATGGGCTGTCAGCGGCATTGTCTGCAGAGACGTCAGAGAGTGATTATTGGATGCAACCAACGGGGGCGTTTGTTATCGAAGAACTATCGAAACTTCTACAGCTGAAGTGCATTGGCCCGACATGTGATTCACCTCAAGTAGTCAAGAAACAGCGGGTAGTGAAGCTCCTACCCAGAAGTCAATTAATGAACGGATGCAAGACTGAAGCGATCAAGATCCCTATGATTTGCCAAGACATATATACATTAAAAAGATATTCAGTCTTTGGGGCATACATAAAGAAACAGGGAAAGCTAATAACCGATAGTTCGATATTTTCAAGAATTTCTGCAACTTACATCGGCATATTAATTGGCTTTGACCAAATGTGAAGTTTTATGGTCAATGAAATCACTCGGAGGGAGGAACAAAGCTCACCTGTTGCGATAAATAAAAAGCTTGGTTAGATTTTCCAGGGACGGACACCGCTCCTGACGTCATGAGGGTGCCAGCCAAGTTTAGTGTCTCACGGGCCATAGCCCAGATTAAACTGAAGACGTTATGCGATATTTTGCGGGATCAGAAAGCTTTAAAGTCACAGACGCTCAAGAAGGGCAACTGACGAGTCATGTTATGCCGCATTTTGGGCAGAATACTGTAAAACCCTTTAATTTCACGGCCCCTATTTTTCGCGAATCGGTCACAAAGGACAGAATCGCGGCCACTAAATTTCGCGAACTCCAGTTGCCTGCATTGAAACTCTTAAAGATCGAAATTTTCGCGTGCCCTTAAATTTCGCGAATTTTTCAATTCGCGAAATTCGCGAAAATTAAGGGCTCCCGAACATTAAGGGTTTTACAGTATTCGTCGACCTGACATAGAACATGACGTCCCACGCCCGTGGGAAGGCAATACAGATGACCTCACGAACAGCCAGCAGAAAGGAAAGTCGAGACATCTGACACCATATATAGTAAGCCGATTCTCAAGACGGACCCCTTAATGGATCGTTATGACGAAACTATCAAATAGTTTCTTACATGAGAACCGAAGATCTGAGTCCTAACGAGATACTGATAAAAGAAAACCGCATATTTCACGTAGAACACAGGAATTTCATTAGAGAAGAAGCGCTGTCGACGCGACTCCAAGTCATTTTTGATGTGCCCGTCGCTTTTGGCTGGATGCAAGCGTCAGAACGAATGACTAGAAAAGACTAGATCATTACGACACTTTCAGGACAACGAACAGTATTCATAAAGACACGAAAGTAGAATAATGAGTTGGTATTATTGGGGCATTTGGTGATCAAAAGAGTTCCACGGGCAAGGTGCTGAAAGGAAAGTTCAGCACCTAGGTATCCAGCGGCAATGCTTATATATGAAACCTGACTGAACGACGTTCACCTTCCGAGACGTCGAGCAGAATGCATGAGATGTTGGTGCAAACGGACAGACGCGGGTTGTTACATTTCCCGTCTTTGAAATTCGAGTCGACTTATAATGGAACAAATAATATATTGGAACAAAACGAAGACACCAGAACAATGGCTGAGCATTATCTGCTTACTTCACAAGATCGTCTTTGGCGAAGAGGTCTTTTGAAATATGTCATCGTTCTATCACAGAGTTTAGAACCTCCCGAGTCCCCAACCACTGTGTTGTAGTGGAACATTAGATGGGAAATGATTAAAGCAAAAACATGAAGGCTCCAATCCACGCCGGGAAGGTGGTTGCACAGCGAAGCTGTGGTATCACTTGCAACGATTGCCCACTGAAACTATCGACCTTTTTTATTTCTTTTTTGGCAAACGCCATTACCTGGTGCTCTAGACTTTGACGTTCCAGAGAACTTCCGGTTTATAAAATAAATAAACAAAGGCCACCTTTACACCGCTGCTAGAATATGTAGATGACAGGTTTGACCTCCGATTATCCAGGTGAACGCCAAAAGTACGAAGGAGCGCAGATCTGTGAAAATATTTCGATTCTTCTTGTAAACCAACTTGCCTCCTCCAGAGTGCAATACAGTGATGTCTCTTTAATAGAGACACCTGCGTTCTCCAAAACATGGTTCATAATGTGAGTTTTCTATAAGAACGAGGCAAAAATGCTTGTATTTTCCCAGCTTGTCCCTGCAAATGGTGTACATATGGCAGGGTATTCATATTAAAGGTGTCTGTATTAACGAGAAACGACTGTATTGTACAACCGCACGCCCTCGTTAAATCTCCAACTTTGTTGTTCGTGTAGCTAGCACTGGTGACATAAGCAAGCTCAACAAGTTTAGAAAGACAGTGCGATCGAAAGTCGCTTGGGACGCAAGCGGCAGTTCATGTTTGTAAACAGCAAAAGGGTCGATACCAAATGATTGTCGAAAGAAGAGTAAATGCACTGTAAGAAAACTTTATTTTTATATATAAAAGACTTCGTACGCTGCCGTCGCAGCGGCAGCATAGGCAGCCCCAATTTTTACAGTGAAACGCATGCGGGGAGCGCTGCGTGCTTCACATTCTTTGCGGGGCTAGTGACGTCGCTCCACACCTCGTGCTCTGCCGTTGCCGCAGCAGCTTATGCAACCGTAATATTTACCGGAAACGCATCCGGGGAGCGCGTGCTTATCGTCTATCACTTGGTTTTTGAGTCTGGGGCTAGGCGTCGATTAATTTTTCTATCCCGATTAATCGCCACCATTTAATTGAATAATTCATTAATTATTCGGTCTCGTTCATTTCATATATAACATAAAAAACTCCTTTTTTTTTTTTGCTTTGGTTCAATTTGTGAGAGACGGCGGAATATACAATTAGGATCTCGAATCCACCTATATGTGTAGTTCACAACAGTTCAAAGACACTCACGCTCACAGATTAATACTTCAGCTGCATGAGGTAGAGAGGTTCGTTAATATTTTCCGATGCTAAAGTTGGGCGAGTTGGTACAAATTTGGGTGAGTTAGTACATACTTCGGACTTAAAAACGGCGCGAAAAGACGGGGACCAGACAAAGAAGTGACACGGACAAGTCAGCGCTGCGTCCGTGTCACTTCTTTGTCTGGTCCCCGTCTTTTCGCGCTGTTTTTAATTCCGAACATTTTCCGGCAATAGCGACCTCCCTTCATTGTTCGCAATAGTCTCTCCTGCGCTAAACGGACACTCGAACGGCGTTGAAGTGAACGGAACACCTGTAACTTACTGCAATCGTCTGGAGTTACAAATCTCGTCCCTACAGCTTCCTTTAGGTTAAAGTTTAGCCTAAAGTTTGCCTTTCATACAGGTGTACTCACCCACGTCTGCGTGGTGAAAGGAGTTTTCACCTCTTTAAGATTATCAAAGTTTTACCGATTAATCGGTTAAAAGAATTAATCGCGATTAAATCGTTAATCGATTAATCGGTAGGTTAACCGATCAATTGCCCAGCCTTAGTTTTGACACTTGTTTTGTGGTTTTCCTATTCAAACAAGTGTCAAAACCACATGATAAAAAATGAGGCGCGCCCTTGGGTTTTCTGTCGACTATTTTATTTGTCGACTACTGTTCTGTCGACGGAGACGAAAAAACCGGACCATAGAGTCATATACGGCTTCGCTGTAAAACGAAACGTAGGGTTATGCAAGATTTAGTTGGGAAATATACGGAATACTGACCCGCCGATTCCGCAGCTATACTCGCCTGGAGTTAGCACTTGACTCAGTTTGCGGCGGGAATGTATTGAAAATGCGTAATTAAAACTGGTGAAGTGAAAACGAAGTCAAAAGGAATGGCCTGTGCTCGCGCAAGGAGGGCATGGGGCTCAGTACCTTTTGTTATATATCTTTATATTCTGATCGGAACGAACGTTGGAAATAAACCCATTGAGTCTTTGTCAAGCTGCTATTGTACTTGGTCCTTATTTTCACATGCCCGTGTGGCGAGGAGAATAATTTGCGTAGTGGCGGAGCAAAACCTGCCCATCTGCCCGCGTTGAGTGGGTTTTGATATTCCAGTTTTTCATTAAATCCCGAGAATAAATCATTTGCACGTGGGACATTGCAGTCTTGATTCACTACGATCTTGAAATTTTTCACGTCGGATGAATTCCCAGGAGATGTCTCGGGTATGCATACACTGTTACTGTGTAACAAACTGGCTCTCTTTAAATGACAAGAGCAACAACCTGTGCCCTGGATGCTGCTTGGACAAGCACTTGGAGGATTTTAAAATCCTCTTTAGCGCTTTCTCCAAAACTAGCCGTTTTCATCCGGTCGCTTAATACCTGCTGGCTCAACACTCTATCCAGCCGACTGGTGGAGATCAGTGCTACAACTTGTCGGTCCAAAGGGTCCGTGCTTTAACATCACACAGTTTTCTTCGCAATTTACACTTATAAATAAAACTTAGAAAGATGTCTCGTCTAGAAAAAAAATGGTAGTGCCAAGAATAAACAGACAAAAAAAATCTTTTATAAAATTAGTTTACGTTTTGTGAAATTAAAAAAAATTATTTAGACTATTATCTATCCTTCAACTTTTCCGAGCTGTCTTATGAAAAATTATTAATCGATTTCTTACAATTGCTTTTGCTCCTTTTTTCCCCAGGCAGATAACCGCGACCCTTGGGTCGTCCTTTGGGTACACTGCCAAAAACATTCTAAATTTCATTCCTCCTATACCTGGTAAGCATGCTTAAATTGTATTTTGCTGTCAAGCAGGGTTTTATTAGTTTTCCTTGACATCTTAAGCACTAAACCAAACTAAAAACATACCAAACTAGCTCATTTTTGCTTTGATTCACAGTTTTGGGAAGAACATTGAAAAAATTTTATTATACTTAACCTTAATATAAGTTTTGAGTTATTGTTTAACTGCTCGTTTATGAACTTGATGAACTAATTCGGAGCATAATGTAGTTCCTCCGTTTTCACGGAGTGATAATATGTTAAGCAATTTAAGTACAAAAACATCCTGCCTACAGAAAACGCGTCAAACCACTTACTAAATGTTCGCTTTCATAATTTCAGACATCGGCACATTGGAGGCGTACGTCGCGTATGTGGCGTGCAACAAGTGCGTTGTTCTTAGAACTACCTACATCAGCAGTAAGTTATCGCACTTTCCCAAAGATTCTTTTGATGCGCACATTCGTTATCAGAAAACAGATGCTTGCAAATTGCATTTGCGCGTGACATTGTGCCTGCAATTGTTCTCGGGTTAGTGCATTTTCTAACGTGTCTCCTAAATTCCGATGTACATAAAAACAGGTAAATGTCGTTTTGTATACAGCTATAGGGTGTTATTAACAAAACAATATGTCGTGCTACGACGGTTCTTTGAGCTTAAATGTCGACAAATCATATGCTTGTCCTGCTTTTGCTTGCGTCAAGCTCTCAAAGATTCCTTCATCCCTTTACCCCCTATGCTCCAAGACCGTGATTAAAGGGACTGTTCGGTAAAAGTTTGTGTTTCAGAAAACAACTAAATTGTATTGTTCTTGCTTTTAGGAAAATCTTCCGCACAATATCCAAATTTTTAAATGGGACCAGAAATTAATTTTGGGCTGGGATAAATGATTTTAGATTGGGACATGTCGCTTAGTGGGCCAAAAGAAAGAGGGTAGAAAGTCAAAAGGCAGCTTTTCGGTGCAAACATTTGAAAATAAAGCGGACTATTTCGTACCTCCTTTGCTTCGAAAGCTCTCCGCAATTTTCGCTATGATACACACGCGGTACCCAAAGCGCGTCAGCGGTGCCCAAAGCACATCAGCCAACTCCAGTTCACGCATTGGACACGAGAACTGCGTCACTCGGACGTATGCGCTCGTCGATATTCAATACGTCGACGAATATTTGAATTCGCGTTCGTGACTAATGAGTGCCCTGGCGGAACTTACCATCACTTGCGAATGACAAGTTATATGGTGTGCCTAAATAATCATGAGCCATTCCACTCTGTGAAGGTGGATGACCAGCGAAGCTCTTTAGCACACGACACAGACGCGACACAGAATTTTGAACAAAGGTACGAACACATGTATTGTGTTGATCGGTGATCATCGATCAAGTGCAAGTGGTCACCGACAACGCTTGCAGCGCACGAGTCCGCTTTGCAAGATTCCGCACATTGCCGATATTGGTCAAGTCGTTGTCGAATCACAGCCGATCACACACCCCACAACCAAATACGATATAGCTTCGCCAATACTAGAAACTCCTCCTAAAAACCCATGGGAGCGGCGGCGAACGTGACATTCGCGCCTCTAGCGGACTCGGAGTTTACGGAAGCAGACGACGCAATAGAAAGTGTAGGCTCCTCGACGTCCTCGAGCTTTGCGAGCCCCGTTTCGTCACCCCAACAGGTGAAACAATTCATTACGGTAAGTCCGCTTGCAAAGCGGAATCCACTGGTCGCAACTGCGACGACAATCAAATAGCAACGCGCGCAGAAACAGATAGAGCAGTTTGTTCAGCGGTCTCAAATGCCACTCAGGGGATCGCACGCGTTTGAAGAGCATCTGGGAAGCGGCAAAAGGCGTTTAGCTACTCGAACTACGTCGTAAGAGGTTACGGTTGATCCGTTACAAACTGAGTTGTCATAATTGCTTACCTGAATAGGTGATTGAAACATGCGTCAACAACATGTTAATAATACCAGAGCAAGCGCACCAGCCACTGCAGCATAAAAACAAAACAAAGTAACGATGAAAATGACCGTGCAAACACTTTCCGAACTTTGCAGGAGAGATTGGGTTGCCATCCCAGACGAAAGTAAAAAGAAATGGGGCACAGTCGCGAACAACGGCGAATAAAACAAAGAAGTTAGCCGACGATACAAAGTTACAAATCACGCAGCAAAAAATACTCCTTCAATGACGACGATCGTTGCGCAGGTGGTGGTCGCCGCCGGTGGTTGAGTCCACAACAAAGAAAGCGGAAGCAGCACGACAAAACTAATTTAAAAAAAAAGCTTCACTTTTTTTTAGTTTTTGGTTACATGTTTGTTTATTTGCTTTTGCGGTGTTGGTAGGAACTAAAAAAATTGCGGTGGCTTAGCTCGGCTATGCCAGGATATACGTAGCGTGAGCTTATGCGCACAAAATGAGAGGCGCTATCAAGCGGCTCCGGTGCGGCGTCAGACTTGGCTACTGCGCAAAGGCGGCGGACAGCTGGGCACGCAGCGGCGCCAGTGCGTCTGCCGCGGCTACGACGTCACTCCTCTGGAATGTGCAGACCGGCGAGGCGCGCGCGGTGGTGGCGGAGCGCGCGGCGGCGGCGGCTCCGGCGCGCCAGCTGTGCGCCGTGTGACGTCACTGCTCCTCGCGCATGCGCAGACCGGCGAGGTGTGCGCGGCGGCGGCGTCTCCGGCGCGCCAGCTGTGCACCGTGTGACGTCACTGCGCCTCGCGCTTGCGCAGCACCGAGCACGGCTCATTATGCGAGCCACGCGAAACTGCTCAACCTCGGCCAGTGTAGCTTACGCTACAAAGGGAAATGAATAACGTAGACCAGCTCACACTGTCCATAAAATAAGAGTCGCACGCTGAAATCTGGTACGTGCAAACAGAATATGACTTTTTTGCCTTCGCGTTCCTGTTCCCAGTGAGTTTGGCAGATTTTTCGTTTGCTCGCTTGACAAAGCCTTTCAAATGTACCATCGGGGAAAAATGAAATGCGAACAGAGGAGCGCGTGGCTCGAGGTACAGGCGCGGTGAGCCTACGGGCGAGGGTGCGTGGCCTAGGGTGCCTTCATGTGCGCTTTGCTTAGGGTGGTGGCATCTCGATCTTTTGTCCCACACGTTTATTTTTATTTTTTGTTCAGAAGCGCGTGAAAGAACGTGTCCCTGCACGCGTTTGTGGCACTGACTGTTTTCGTCGATTTCTTTGTATTTTCCCCGTGAGCGCGTGCTGTCGGCATCGGGTACTACAAAGGGTGGCATCACCCTAAACAGAAGGATATTAGAGAGTTTTAGTAGATGGTTCCGATACCTCCGATACCCCCGATAACGATACTATATATGTAAGCGCAAAGGCGGAGGCAGAGTATCGGGTATCGTTATCGGAGTCATCGGAACGATCTGCTAAAACTCTCATTGAGCACCCTAGCGTGGCCTACTCCGATGTGTTTACGCCCTTTGCTCGGCGCTTCCCAAGCTTCGGCAGTGCGCCTCTTAGGGCGTTGAAAGATATCACCGCTATCTTTGCTCGCTCGGCGTGTGTGGCGCGAGGAAGCTCGCCGCTAGTAGCAGCTAAAGCACGCACTGAGCCAGCGCGCGCTTAGCTGCTGCTTCTAGTACTGCTTGGATCTTGATCACCGTTGGTCTTCATTTAGAGTGATTTGCGCGGCTCTCGCGCAAACGCACGACGTGACCGCCAACCCGGGAGAGCGGAAGGAAACTAATGGCGAATTCAGGTGGTCAATCGCCGGCGAGAACGAGCCGGCGGAACCGGCAACCAGAAACGCGCCGGCGGCACACCACGTGACCCTCACCACCCGAACACGAAACGCCAGACGGTGGCAGTTTACTTCGCCTCTTGCCCGCGCGACACCGCTAGCGAGAGCCTGTCGCCGCCGTTCGTCACCCATGTCCCAACGACTTGGATTGACTCGACCAGCGGCTGCCGAAGTGACTTCTGATCAGTTTCGTTCTTTCGTTCATTTTTTCTCACTGACCTTCTCTCCCATTTCGGAAATGACGACACCGGATACAGTCTGGCGCCTACTCGCCCGGCCGTTCGGAGCACGGGCGGAAAAAGCGCCGGAAAGTTGCCGGTGCTTGCCGGAGAACCACCACCCGAACGGTGCGCGCCGGCCGGAAACTGACCACGCGAACACTATTGCCGGTTTTCCGGCAAAAGAAGTTGCCGACGATTGACCACCCGAATTCGCCATAAGCATGCAAGCGCTTGGAACGACGGCAATGAAAGGGGATTTAGAGTTTTTGTTGACGCACATGAAAAATCCACGGAACCCTAGCCATTAACAGCTTCGCGGTAAAAGCACGGTGGAAGCTTGGGGTCATCGCACCGGATCTCACACATGTCACGACCTCGTGATTTCTCAATTCGCTTTTGAGTTGAGGATTAAAGCTAAGGAGGAAGAAGAAAATCGTTTCATGGCACCTTCAATCATCCTCCGCACAAGTAATTCAATTTTAAACAGAGCCCAACTATACCCGTTTTCACCTCAAGGACCGCAGTAAAAAAGTCCGACTCCTCGCGGAGCACTTCTAGGTTCTTCCTTTATGCAGGTAAGTTAACATATACGTTGGTGCTTTTTTAGATTAGATATATGTTATCTTATTAAAACGCACAGGTTCCAAACGCAAAAGGCATCGCTTTTCCTCCGTCAATCAAATCTCGTAAGAACTACTTCGCGCCGCGTACTTCGCGCAAGTAAACAGCCAAACTTGCTGTTTTCTTGAGGTGAAAACGGGTATAGTCAAATTGCAGCCGCAAAATACACGGAGTTTTCGTTGGCAACAGATGAAGCTCTGAAGTAACATCATACAAAGAGAGCTACGACAGCTCTTGACCGCTGTCTCAGTAAAGCTACCTCGTTCTGAGTAAGACAAGATTTACCGTATCCAGGGAGGCTCAGCTCTTCGCGGATGATCTTATTATTAAGCACCATCAACCATGCTGATGAAAACCGGGAATAAGTGAACGTCCGCGATCCTGACGTTACATTGCCTGATGTGACGTTACGATCATGACCAGCCATGCACACTTGCGAAATTTGGCGTGCACTTGCGTATAGATGTTCATAATTGATTTAACAATTATTGAGGCACCTTTTAGTGAAAGAAATATCACATATCTGATCGTATTCGAGTCCACCCTACGTGACCAGCGTAAAAACAGTGAAATTCCGGATATCATCGAGCAATCCCTTTATGCCGTCGCTCGTAGAACGGGTCACGCGCACATAACAACAGGATCTTGTCTTGGTCGTTTGCTTTTTTCATTCGCAAGCCTTGCAATAGGTGAGCGGCGTTTGGAAACTTCCGGTTCCCTTAGGAATTTTGTTAAGCTTTTTACAAACGATGACGATCATCTGCAAGGCTGTCTAAGCATGGTTCTGAAAACTACAGTATGGAGGTTTCATAATTATGCTTGCACAGGCTTGCAGCTCTTTGTCGTCGCTTGCCACCAGTGAAACAAAATTTCCTAAGGAACCGGAAGTTGTCAAACGCCGCTCACCTATTTGGAAGCCAAAAAAATTGACCGCATCTCCACGAGGTGAATGATGTTGATTGGGGCAAAGCTCTGGTGGTGCTTGTCTGCGTAGACGCTGAGTGGCCGCAGCATGCGGAGCCTTTCGTTCGTTTTCATCCATGTCAGAAAGAGAATGTGTGGTATGGAACGTGGTTATGTACGCATTTGAGCATTTGACCGCAGCGCCGTCTCGTCTATAAACGTTGAGCCAATGCATGCAAAGTTTAACGCGATTATATACGCATTTGACCGCAGCGCCTCTCCTGTGTAGACGTTGAGCGGCTACATGCAACGTTTCATCCATGACATCCCCAGCTCTTGAGTTACTACCACATATCAGAGCCCCCTACTCGTCCTGCAGCCATGGCCGAGTGGTTAAGGCGATGGATTAGAAATCCATTGGGGTCTTCCCGCACAGGTTCGAATGCTGTCGACTGCGCAAACAGACTTTTTTATTCAACTTTTTTTCTTTTTTCTTTTTTTTTCATCTTTTTTTTAACCTTTTTTTCATCTTTTTTTTTTTTGCTTTGCACGAGCGCGTGTGCACGTGCTCGTGAGCACGTGAGCACGTGAGCTCACGAGCAGGAGCACGAGCACCGGACGCCGGACGCTCGAACACTGGACGGACATACGGACATGGCTAGCCCCTAACGAGCTTCGCCCCTAAAAAGCGATGAGGTTATTTATCCTGATCGAAATGTGATTGGGTTTTATCGTTTAAAATCAAGAAACTTTTCTACCGCCGTTTAATTTTTTTTTCTTTTGATTGCTATAAGTGTTTCCAATGCCAGTTTGTATAGACAGCCTTTATTCCCGAATGAATGATGTGCCAACAAGCTGAAAACCTAAATTCTTTTAATTATGCAGGTTCCACATGCGCTCTTCTAAAGCCTCAGTCTCAGCTGAACCAGAACACCACCTGCTGTATTCTATTTTTGATCTCGCTTTGCGGCACGACGCCGAAGTACTACAACTATGATGAAAGTTGTTAGGGACGACGCAAAGCTATACATCTCTTTGGTGGAGCTTGTTGGGAAACCCACATTCATACAATAAAAGTGCGGTGGCGGCGTTCATTCATTCATTCTTCTTTTTGCACATATTACATGGAAATATGTACACTGTCCAGGATCCATAGCCAGAGGCCAGTTCTCTGACATAGGAGGGTATCGAAGCTCAATTTAACTAGACTAGGGATATACTAGTGGCGAAAGAGTTCATTCTTTCTACTGAAAAATAAAGAAAACATCCCAGTCTCCCAATGAAGGACGACGTCGAGGCCAAGCCAATGAAGAACGACGTCGAGGACGACGTCTAAGAAGACTTCTAGAACGACCCTAAGGACGACGTCGAAACAACTCCTAGAGGACGACGTCTACGGCGACCTCTAGGACGACGTCCTAGGACCTCTAGGACGATGTATTGTACGACGTCGAATACGATGCCTAGAGAAAGACGTCCAGGACACCGTCGAGAACGACACCTAAGAGGAGGATATTTATGGAGGCTGTGGCGTATTTGCCATAGATGTAGACGCGGTCGCCTCACAGTCCAGTCGCACCAAAGCACAAAACGAGCACAGATGAAGTCCGAAGCGCACCTTTTGCACACAGCGTTCCGGCGGTGACATCACGCTGATGACGTATGATGACGGTTGATACCATTACGCTGCTGAAGCTTAATGACGTCTTTTTATGGCCATCTTTCGAGAACAACACCGACGACGCTTGTTTTTGACCTACAGTGACGAGTGAGGTCGTCCTAGAGGTCTAGGACGACTGACTTGTAGGATGACTGCAAGGACGACGCCAAGGACAGAGTCATCCTTGAGCATACGTTTGAGTAGCGCGTGCCGCGCAATCGCATTTTCTGGCCATATACTCCGAATTTTCACTCAATGGGGCAAGAAAGGCTTGCGCCTTAATACTGCTATCGCAAAAAAGACGTTGCCAATTTTGCACTCCCCAAGAGCCCCGTCTTCCAAAAATTACGAATTACTCGCAGCTCTGCTCAAATCCCTAACCAAATGATGTGCGTGACTGGTGCGTCTTCCTTTGCCGTAGAAGTGCGTCTTGCGCATAGTCTGTGATGGCTTGAAGCTCCGCTTGGGTGCTGAGCGGGGGCGTAGTCGTTGTGTGCAGGTGTCGTGCCTGTGCTTCTGTGTTAGAATTGTACCACGCCGTGGCGTAGACAGCGCATTTCTGATCAGCTGGCAGGGATGCATCGACGTAGATCACGTGGGTGCAGTCGTCAAGCGAGCGAATGTACTTTAAGTGCCGTCTTTTGAGAGGGAGGCGCCTGCCGGTGCTCTGTATCCGCTGGGGTAGAGGAGTCCCGTCGGTGAGGACAATGTGTTCCCACGGCGGAGTCTGTTGTGGGAGTACGGACAGATCGTGCACGGGGTAGCCTAGTTTGGCAAGGATAGACCGGCCGGCTGGTGTTGTGCGAAGCCGTGCCTCCTGGATGTTGTAGTGCGTGGATACGAGTTCGCCGAGATCATTGATGCCCCCGCAACTCTTGAGTGCGTCTAGGTGTGTGTACCTGGGAAGGCCTGTAATGAGCCTTCGGGCCTCGTTCATAAGTCTGTTTAGAGCTAGCATCTGAGTCCGATTGACTGGATGATAAGGAAGACCATAGAGTAGCCGTGAGACGACAAATGCCTGCACGAATTGCCTCATCTCGCGTTCGCGGACACCGCGGGTGCGTGTTGAGATTCGTCGAAGGACGTGTAGGATCTTTTTACTGATCCAGTCGTTTTTTGGAACCATGTGTTGGCCGTGCAATTTTCGTCCAGATACATGCCCAGGATGCGAATGGTAGATTTCCTGGTGATGGGTTGGTCTCCGATGGAGAGGCTGTACATGTTCTTCTCGGCTTTTTAGAGGGAGTACTACGGCCGCCGTGTATGACTAAGTATTCAGTCTTCTCTGGGGATGTGCTGAGGCCAACTTCGGTTGCAAAACTGTAGATAATGTTTAGGGCATTTTGGAGTATGTCTTCCTGCTGGCCGATGGACCCGTCTGTTACCCAAAGCGTGATGTCATCGGCATATATTGTATGACCTAGTCCAGGCACTGCTTCAAGACGGTGTGGGAGGGTGTGCATCGCCAAGTTGAAGAGAGTCGGTGAAATGACTGACCCCTGCAGTACCCCTACTTTGTTGGGGTGCGTGGTACTAGTAGCTTGGTCTACCTGCACTTGAAAACAGCGACCTTCCAGAAACGCGGCAATGAAGTTATATAATCGCCCTTTTAGGCCGGCGGTTCTGGCTTGGGACATGATTGTGTGGTGCGGGACCCCGTCAAATGCCTTTTTGATCATTTATACCGACTCGCAAGCGGCACACCAGATATGCTCGGACACCAAATATACCGGACCTACCTTATACGAGCTCAAGGTGGCCGTCTCATCTCTGAGAGCGTCCGGCCATCAATTCATCATGCGATGGGTCCCTGCCCACTGTGGCATACCCGGTAATGAGAAAGCCCACAGACTAGCGCGCGCACACCTCCTCTCCGCGCTGGCCAAGGGACCCTCCTCTTCCTCATCTCTAGGCAACCCCTCCAAGGAAATTGCCAACCCTTGGCACGACTTGCGCTCTACCAAAGCCCAGCGAGCCGCCTACCTCTCCATGGCCGCTAACCCGCTATCCATTCCTAAGATTCCCTCCCAACATTTCTCTCGTAGGGAAGCCGTCATGATTCGGCAAATTCAGACAGGGACCCTACTGACACCGCATCTCTTACAGCGGTTTCGCGGGAACGACGGGGCGGGATCTTCCACAGCCTCTGGCATCTGCAAGAACTGCAACTCTAAGGCAGACCTGGTCCATCTCATGTGGTCTTGCCCTTTGTATAATCTTCCACGACAACGGGCTTTGGACCTGATCACAAACGCCCCAGTACCCGCATCCCTGAACGCCTGGGCATGCCCAGACACCACCATACCCCCCAAGCATGCTTTAGAGCTCTGGGAGGCACTCCTCACCTTCATAAGAGACTCAACTGCGCCTCCAGTGGGGGACCGGCTCCTTCCGGCTACAGCCAAGAGGATACGGCCTCCCCCTCCCTCGTCGACGAAGGCCTTGAAGCCATGAAGTGTTGCCCTCCTCCTCCTCTCCTCTTCTTTGGTCCCCGCTTCCTAATCCCTTATCCTCCTTCTAACTGACCTCCGCAGCGCGCTCCACGCAATATCAGGTCAATAAACGTGTTTTCAATCAATCAATCAATCCCTAACCAAAAGCACAAGCAAGAAAAAAAAATAATCCGCGAAACGCACATTTTGGTGCCTTGAGAACGACTGAAAAAAAAACGGATCATCTAAATAGCTCGTCGTTGCGCACTAACACAAAGTGACCTTGTTTGTGAAGTACCTATGAGAAGTTGCTCACAGATGGCGCCACAGAATATATAATAAATCGCTCGGGGAAGGTATTTTTCAGGTTTTCACCGGTCTACAAGTTTGATCCTCCATTTTTCCTATCAAGAAGCATGAGACGAAGATCTTGCTGGAGAAAAGTTAAGAAAGAAATTACCTTGCGCAACGCGTTTTCAGAAAATCTGTTAGTGCCTCTATTGTCTTCAGAAGTGCGTATAAATGCCAGGTTGAAAAATGGAGCGGTTTAAAAAATGCAAGCTCCCGTAAAACCTCTCTGGCCCCAAAACCGGGAAATGTGAAAACCCGTTGCATGTTAGATTTTTATTGACTTTTTAACAAAACCATCTCGGAGGTCAATTCGTCTGGTGGTTGCTGAGCAGTAGGAACAACAAGTTGCCATTTAAAATGCAGAGGTCATGGGGAACTGCGGTATCCTCTTAAAAACTGTTGTTTTAATTCATTGCAATCCTGTACAAAGTGAAATGGTTTACAAGCAATTTGCACTTATCAAGCTACCTTCTACATCTTAATTAGTCCTTGATTCTAGCGTCGCAGGGGATTTGGGTTATTTCTGATTCATTGCTGTATTTGGAACATTGTTTGTTCCTAACTCAAGTATGGTACTGACCAGTGTATCAATACGAGAGGTTACAGCGATCAGAAATTACAACTCGTTTACAGCGTGTAATGTGTTTATTTGCTTAGTCATAGCTTCCTATATACTGACAAAGCCTTGCAGATCGCACACGAGAAGCGGCCGCCGAAATGGAAAATGTGGAGCGGCACACAACGAAGGAGAGGAGAGCCACGTGACTAGGCACCCCGCTGCGGCGAGACGCCGAGACACACTTCTCCCGAGCAAACAAGCGTGTTTTGGGTCCTCGCTGCTGCAAAATCTGTGCGCTGACGTCCAGGTTCCATGAGAAATCGCTCTTTGATGCTCTGTGCTACCAGATCCTAACGGTTGAAATCTGCGACCGGGCACTCTATGGCTCCGTTGTCAAACTGCAAGGCTTTGTTAGTATAGAGAAGGCTATGGTTTTGTCCAAGTGAATGGTTTGATACTTTTGTTAAGCTCATAAATACCAGAAAACAAAACATTCGTTTCACCGGAAAAAACACAGTTTGAAAGCAATGCTCTGCTCTAAGTGGGAATAAAATTTTGGTATCACTCTATATTAAAATTTTATTACGCCAGGAAACAGTTTTGACCGTTTTACATGTGCACTACATTAGTAATGTAAGTTTGCTGCTATAAAATTATTTAATATAGTGGGAGCCACTGGTTTTCCTTCCCCGAGAAGGCGTTAGCCGCGGACGTTCCGGCCGGAGTCGTCTGGATTCGAGCTTGCTTGTTCCGTATTCTGTTGGGGAGAGTTCGCCAACCTACTGGCCTACTCTCTCGCACTCCTTCGCGCGCCTCCCGTTTTCGGGGAACTCGCGACAGATTGCGTGAGACTGGCGCGTTCCCTCCTCCGAGTGGACGGCCGGCTGGCGACCAGTTCTGGGTTGTACTCCGGGCGACGGGTCGAGTCCTGGCGTGAGCTCATCCGACCGGCGAGGACTTAACGCTAGCGATTCCCCTGGCTCTGACAGTCGGCGTCTCCTCCTCCGAGTGAACGCCCGTCTGCGGAAAGTTCTGGCTCGATCTCCTGCGACGACGGGTAGCGGCGTAAGCTCGGTCCACCGGCGATGACTCCGCTCGCGATCCCCTTTGACTCTCAGGTCGGCGAGCGCTGCGGGCACCCTGTGTCCACGGCTCGCTTGACCGCAGTGTCTTGCTGGGGACCCCTGTTTCCCAATAAACGCTGTTGGATACCGGGACTATAGTTGTTGGCATGGCGTTGGCGAACCCGGCGCGGCGACCGCCCTCGCTAATAGCCGCGGCCACGCGGTGGGACGGGCATCGGGTTCCCTTTGAGCACCGGTCCCCGGACGAAACGGTACGCAATTCCCACCAAATGGCGCCCAACGTGGATACATGGCACCTATCGTTGTCGTGGCAATGCTCCGCCGCGCCACGCCAAGATGGTGACGCCTCCTCGAGGAGGCCGGCTCCCTTTGTGAGCCACCATGATGCGAATCCCGTGGGGGCCCGGATTTGGGAACCACATTCAAGAGCCAGGCCGCAATCCTGAGTGACTCACTATTTGTTAGTTCTCTTTCCGTGTCTTGCCGCACCTATTGCGCTTGGCGGAGACTTCTCGCTTTGAGAACAGATTCACGCCGCTTGCCGCTTTCCTACCTTGGGGACTATGTGTCTTAGTCTAGTAGGGAGAAGTATAATGTATGCGCCAAGCCATGTCGAAGACGTCGAGGAGCAACTCGGTCTTATGCCCTCGTGCTCGCGCAGCTCGGGTAGATGATCGAACCGGACTGCTGTCTATTAACTATGTACTGTCCCGAACCTGGCATGTAAATAGCTTCTGTAATTAAATGTACATAACAAGATTCATGTTAAGCGCGTAAAAACTCCGGAGACACCCTTACTCAGAGTAGTTACGTGGTGAAGACAGCCTAAAGATAATGTTTCACATCAGTAGCCTATATTACTTGATGCCAGACGGATATTAGGGGTTCAAGTATATTACCTGCATAAACTAATCTTCGGTGTACTCTATTGTAGAAACCCTTGTGGAATAGTTTTAGATACGTGCTGCAAACATTTGTGGAGACAAAAATAAATAACTGTGGCATAGGCAAAAGGAGGTCGAATCCCTCCCCCCTCGCTTTCCACAAATAAAGCAGCCCTCGCTCCCAAAAAGATATTTCTTGCAATGCCACTGATATAAAATTTCGAGAGTTTGTAAGAGACCCATTTTAGTATGCTATTTTTATACCTCTGTTCCACGGGCACCCTTGACCGTGGACTCAGCTAACTGCAGTTAGCTGAGTTCCGCTATGTCAACTCAGTTAAGGGCTGCTTACGCGGCACCACAGATTACCGCACTGTACTCTCGGACAGCTATTTCAGAAGCAGTGACGAGCGCGCGTGCACCTCTTTAATGGGTGCTCAAGATTCTCAAGCGCACGTCTCGCCCATTGCTTTGACTGCATAGCCGCAGAATGTTGTCCGCACAGTATTGTGCGCTAACTGTGGCTGATAGCGTAACTGCAGTTAAGTGTGTCCTATTGTAAGAAGGGTATTAGAATGCTTCAGCCCGAAAGGTAATGGGCGAATGCAAATTTATTCGCACGTCAAAACCTACTGCGTGAGGGTACCATATGTGAGGGCCACCAGTTATCTGGGGGCCAAGAGAGCAGTCAAACGGGTCAACTATTTTGAAACAAAAAGGTGGCAAACAACAATACCCGACATATATTTTATTAGCGAGCACAAGTAAGACGCTGTGTGGGTTAATAGATATGTTCTATTGAACCTTAGTCGATATATCATCCTTCAAGGACACCTGATCTTGCGGTGACTTGCTCGATTCTATACATTTACTCAGTTTTGTTTTTCTGCCTCCGGATTTAAAGTAAGCACACCTGCACCCCAGTACAAAGGACTGTACGGATAAAGACTGGGAAGAGCTCCGAGCTCTGGCTGGAATCGGATTAGCGGGTAGACGCAAAGCTAGCTTCCTTGTCTCAGCTCGAACCGTTAGTAGAGACGAAGAGCGAGCTATCGTTGTAGGCAGTTTACGTCCACCAATCGTTCCAACCAGAGCTCGGTGCTCTGCCTTCCCCGCGCGCTCGCATCTCCTCATCTCCTTCAGTTTCTTTTCGTATACAGGTTCATGAGAATAAAATCGGCAGGCATGTTCTGGAAGACGCCTTAGGGGAAGGGCGCTTTGGCGAACTTGCTCTTGTGGCTCCGAGAGCTTCTCGCTGCTGAGCAGGCCAGTGTCAGAACCACGACGCACAGCAACCACAGAGACAAGAACGCGGCCACCGGAACCCACCAGGACGACTGGAACCAAATGCTCCTGGTATCCACTGCAGAGGAAAAATAGCCCATGTTGGCTCTTAAACAAGACGGTTTGTTTTTAGTCTATGCATTTTTTAAAAAAACACGGTTTGTTACGTGCAAACGCTTTTATCCGCAAGCATGTTGGGACCAGTAAACGATGCGATTTTGTTTTATTTCTTTGCACATACTGCGACATCATTCCAAGTCTACTGAGAAACCGCCGCATCCAGATAATTTGTTAACCGAAGCTCGCGTATTAGCTTTGTAATTAGAGATTTCTACGATCTAAAACAAGTACTTCGCCAGTCTCAGATAATGTTCGGGGTGGGTTTTGCTTGGCGTTAAAAGGGCAACTCCGGTCCATACTTTCGATTTTGGGATTATGACTGTTTTTAGTGCAGTCAGCGTCCCTGAATTGCACGGTGTAATTTTTTGGTCGTTATTGTGCGTAGTTTTAAAGACATCGACGCCTCGAAGTTTTGTTTGGGGCGCGGCCAACAAAACCGGAACTAGCCGCTCGATGCCCCGGCAACACTGCAAATCAGCCGCTTTGTGAACGTGACGTCAATATCGTTCTCGTTCAACGAGTACGCAGGCCGAGCGGCACCTACCTCTGTTGCGCTAGCCGTCTAAAGATAGGAGTAAGCTGGTTTTGTTTTAATTCTGTATACGTTGTAGTTATACAGCAAATGTAGCAAGAGTTTGTGCGTATACCCAAAAGCTAGCGACTGGAAAACCCGTGAACTCATACGGTGCCGTACTCGGCGGCCGCCGCCGTGCGTGCGCTATGCCGTACTCGTCGCTTGTATAACCAAAAGCTAGCGATTGAAAAACAAGTCAACTCTTTCGGTGCCATACTCGGCGGCTGTCGCCGTGTGTGCGGTCTACCGTACTCGTCGCTAGGCCTAAATTGTCATCGGGGCTTCGTGGATGGAGCGGCGTTGCTCTCACGCCGCGCTGCCAGTGACGTACAGTACTGGGGGCCCTCTCGCTTTCGCGCTGCGGGTCAGTCTCAGACACGAAGCTTTGAGGCTCTCCGGCGCGGGCTGCGGCGCCCCGAACACATGTGTGCTGGGCTGTACACGTCTGTTTTTTTCGTTCTTTTCGCCTCGAGCGCGTAAAAGCCGAACTCCAAAGTCCACTCGTCGAACAGCGCAGTCACCCACACCTTCTTCAATTTCCCGTCCGTTGGAAACTTGTGAAAAAGCGGGTTGTTTGAGCAGCCCACAGCGCTACAAGTTGCACTCGGCATCTTTCGAGGAACAGCTGGGCAGTCTTGGGCGCACCGAGTTGCTCGCTAAAACGAGTCTTGGAGTCCTCACAAGCAAATAAACAAAAGGATATACCGAAGCTACACGGCCTACAGATAAAAGCAACGGCTAAACACGCCAATCACAAGCCGAAGTAGCGGTGGTAGCGGCTCAAAGAAGCGCACTCCGCGCAACGCTCGGACCGGAGGAAAAAAAGAACGATACTGACGTCACGGCCCAATGTTGCTTTAGCGATCGGCACCCGCTGGCCGCCCGCTACGGAGCAGCAGCTCGCGGCGGGTGGCATTTTGCTTATCGGCATTAGTTGAGAATGCGGCGTCCCACGGACGTAATATTTTGGCTGGGTCGTATTTTGTATCACTACAGCGATACTAGTAATTTATTTCATTTTGAGTTTTGGCCGGAGTTGCCCTTTAATGAACCGTACTCAGATAAATGCCCAAGCTTCACCCGAAGGTAACACTAACGGTCAAGGCAAGTAGCGAAAGTACACAGAGACAAAAGAGAAGGGTTGATGAGATCTACCGGTGAAATCAGAGCGCGACCTCTGATTCGACGGACTAGTGGTTAAACCTAAAGGATAGCTGCCTTATTCTCTACCAACTGCATCCAAAATAAAAAAGGCCGTAAATAAAATACAAGCGTAGTGCAGTGGTGGTGCATTCGTGCAAGGGGGAGGGGGAGGGGGCGCTTTGTTAGATTGGTTTAAGAAAGCCCCAAAGCTTAGGAACCCCTGAGCACTTCGGGGGTCCCAACGCAAGCGCAGAGACGTACTCCACATACGCATTGTAACGTTCCAAGCTGCTCGGAGGACCCGGAGTTGGAGCCCCCTATTCTAAAGCTCTCTCCAGTATTGCTCGTTTAGTATTCGACGATTCAAACATTCCGTTTCACTGCAACGTGACCATGGGCAGCCAATGAAAGGCGACTCGAAGGCACATGCTGCCATGTGGCATGCTTGATGGCAAGTAGTACTTGCTTGCAAAAGACTTTTTCAAAAGTCCATTAAGCAGCAATAGCGATCGCCATTTCTTGGGCGCAGTTCTCGTTTCCGATCCGAGCAGAGGGAAGTTCACTCCGAATGATGACGCAAACCTCGTGTCAGGTACATGCTCAGAGTAGGTGCACAAGCAATGGTGCACTCGGGTAATTGACGCAGCAGCTCCTAGATGACGCACAGGTTTGGAGAGGGCATATCTCATAAAACATTTTATATTTTCGTTTGTCCGGGTTGAGTTAGCCTTGATACCTCCTACAAGTCTGATTATATAGGATAAGTAATCATCTGTATTTATCAGCCGTTCACGTCACGTTTGTCGAAAAGCAGATAAAAACTATTTTAAAAAATTCTTTACTTTTCCCGCTTTAGCGGGACAAATATTGGAGAGGAAGCAAGAGAGGACGAAAGTACACTTCCTGCTCTCCAGTGTCTGTTCCGCTAAAGTGGAAATAGTGGAGGGCTTTGGAGGGGGGGGGGGTTTGTCCTGCTTTTTTAACCTCCAATAGAATATGATTGGAGAACTCTTACAGTTGATACTACTAAATAATAAGATAACGACATCTCCCTTTTCTGGCAAAATGCAATCTTTTCTTCTTTTTTTGCTGTTTTTTTTTGTGTTTGCCTGCCGACATTATTTTCCCAGGATAGTACTAGGTTCCGTTTCTACACTCGGTTTAATCGCAATTCAG
The DNA here is from genome assembly GCA_037355805.1 of Ixodes ricinus. Classification (NCBI taxonomy): domain Eukaryota; kingdom Metazoa; phylum Arthropoda; class Arachnida; order Ixodida; family Ixodidae; genus Ixodes; species Ixodes ricinus. The sequence continues at coordinate 35,948 of JAZHYW010016081.1, read as the reverse complement.
AGCACAGTCGAAGGCTAAGGACTACGCAAAACGCATACAGATAGCCTAAAAGCGAATTTTCACGGCATACGTTCTGGATTCGTTCGGATTAGCTGCCCAGAACACATTCAAACGTGCTGAGAGCCTTGTCGTTGAGCTACTTGCATTTTCTGATTGGTCCGAGAACGTAGGCTTCCCTCTCCCTCTAAAATCTCCTCCTTTCTCTTTTCCTCCGCCGCAGCACACACACACACACTTGTATCTGTATTTTTTGTCTCCCACACTCGTCCGCCGTCTTGAGTGTCCCAAGATAGCTTCAAACAATGTCGTCACTTCCCCGTATTTTTTTCTTCAAAATATCACTTTCTTTGGAAAGGAACATGCTAAAATTGAATAGAAAAAAAAACTGAAATGTACAACATTCGGCAATGCCTTTAAATGCAGCAAAAACTCAAAGCTGTAGAAAGCGGCGGCATAGACAATAAAGGTGTTTTCACATGAGCCAGAACTTCCTGCCTTTGCTCCCCGGATTACGCATCACGTGGCAACAACGTCACGTTTTTTCGCTGAGCCGCGCTGATGAAGACATCCCAGAGGGATGGGGGAGCTTCTGCTCGGGCTGCACAAACACTTCCCCGTCTTGACGTGGGACTTCTTTGCAATTGGCAGTACTTTGTCTCGCGTGTCTGGCAAATTTACATTGTTTTGCTGCAGCGAGATACCGGCGGTGGTATCGAGATCGCCGAAGTTGTGGCTTGCGCTGTTGCACATGACGTCCGAGGCACCCGAAGGAGTCTTCAATACTCACTAAAGTCACTGGATAGGACCCCTGTCCAGTGACTTTAATCCTCACCAATGTCGTCCTCAAGCCGCTCCTCATACAACTGGTTTTGGATTCCATGTCTTTTTGTGTTCCATCCGCCCATTCAAAACACTTTTTTTTTTTTTTTTCAGTTTTGTTGTTTTTGCATCTCACAGCGCTGCTGCTATAATCGCGTATCGCCGTTCCATGTACGCCTACATTCTTCCACTCTCGCAGCGCGCACCGAGCCCATTTGTCGAAAAAGCGACCACTCAATGGGTCTAATATACACTGATATTCCTCTCGCCTTCCCTCCGTTGTGTGAATGCTAGAAGTCAGGAAGAGAGTCCCGCTCGTCCCTACCAATCACTGACGTCACTCACATCTCTCCCCGAAAAGCATCCCCCGTGTGAATACTCCTTGAAGCACCAAAGCAGTGCCAACAGGGAGGCGAAACACAAGTATATGGGGCTTCAGTGACGGTAGTTCACGAACAGCGAACACACCACCTATTCCAAAGCAAGGTGCATGAGCGAAAGCCCGTCGCTGCAAAACCCAGGAATCCTGGGTTCAAACCCCACCCTTGCCCGTTTCGATCTGGATGAGCATCGTACAGGCGTGCGGTCGTGTATCACTGCTGCGTGGTGCACGTTAAAGACCCCATGCTAGCGGATGTACTGCACTGGCTGAATTGCTCATCAACAGCTGAGACACCAGACGCCCACTGGGGCAGACTATCTAATAACTAGTTGCATAACCATAGCGCACAATTTTTTTTTTTTTTTGCAAGCTGCATTTGTTTAATTTTATATAAATACAAGATATTATAGTTCTCAAAAACGAGGTCGATATATGTTGTCCTGTATATTTGCAATCATCATCGGCAGCACTTAGAGACGTAGATTTTATATATCTGAAATTGTCAGGCGCGTGTTGCAAACCACTCAGAGGTAATTGTAACTTACCTTCCACAGTAAATGAAGAAAGCAGTACATCAGGGCAGTTGTAAGACGAAGATTCACAACTTGTAGAGATCTGCAAATGAGATGACACGGGCTTATAATACTCTAATGTAGTCATATTTGTTTTCTTGCGACGTACGTACACTGCACGTGCACTCTAAGTAAAACGACATGGTTGCTAAAAAGTACGAATTATTTTATAATTAGCAAATTAAAGAGTCGTTTCGAGTTTGGGCACCAATTGGGCACGCAATTTGGCACGACTCAAAATAAGGACCATCAAGATAAATAACTACTTTGTTCCGGTTAACAATGTCAGCCACGGACAGATGTGACGTCTTCAATGTAACAAGATCATTCTAAAAGTAATGAAACAAACAAGCACAAAATCTTTATAAATAGCAAACTTTACAGACACCTGCCGATTTCAAGTTTCTAGTCCACTGTCACCGTACGTCAGAGCAGTCCTTACAACTTTGAGAAAAAAATATACTTGTGGAGGCTACCGAAGGATTTCGGAGACCATGGCGGTGACACAAATGCATCATGCATTGGACACATTTGACGCTACTTGTAAGACATACATCAACACATATCAAGATGATTTAGCTCTCAATCAAACCTCCTGATGTTTTCGCTTGGAAGCCCTTGGAAGCAAATGGGGGCGCAGCACTGAAATGAGCGACGTTTGAAGCGAATGGCGGCGCAGCTTTCATTCGCTTCAGACATCTGTTCTGCGCGTTCGCACAGCGATGGTTGTCCACTGGGCGCAAGAAATAATAATTTTTTTTCAAGAGCGGGCAAATCAGGTTTACTGGATTTAAATGATGATTTAAATCATACTTACTAGATTCAAATCAGAGTACTTTGATTTAAATTACTATAGCGAGAATATAAGTATCCGTTACCACTGGATATGTTTTTCAACATGGCCCATTGATTAATCAGTTTGTCTGGACACCGATAACTAAGAAAAAATAATTACTGTAAACGTACAGTTTAACGACTTTTCACTAATGTAATTCCCGCCCTGCAAGAACAGAGACAGCTTGTTTTTTAGTTAGTTAAAAATGTTTATTTTACTTTTCTCTTTTAAGTTTTGACTTGATTGAAATAGAACACCAACTTTCTAGCTTGTTATTTTATTTTTGTCGTTGTGATTTTGTTGCAAGAGGGCGTTACGTAACCTTCTAGCGGAGTGGAAGGTAGAAATCAAATTCAGTTCTCCGGTTTCCTCAGAAGAGTAGCCTCGTTCTCCTCAAGTTCAGCCTTATATAAATCTTTCTTACCTCGGAGAATCTTTGGTTTCAATATAAAAAAAAATATTTACATAGAAAGTATAAAACAATTGACAAAAAGGCGAACAAAATTGAATTTGTGGGAGATGTTTGATTAAACATCATAGAGACTTTTGATGTGGTTTATATCATCGGTTTTGATTTCCGCAAATGTAATCCAGAAAAAAACGTGTAGATTTTGTTAAAGAGTTTTAGCTCTGGTGTTCAGATTGCCGCCAACTGTCGAGCTTTCACCACCTCACGGTCGTGTCACACTTTTGTCTCGAGCCTCCGCTGAGGTCGATAAAATCAACCCCTTCCTCTCCCATCAAAAAATAGTTTCAATTACTATTTTATAAACTATTTCAGTAATAACGTAACGTTTCCGTGATAAAATGTTTGAAAATAAAAATGTCTTATTAGTTTATTTTAAATGTGTCTAATGTTACTGGCGCACTTTAAGATGTTCAGAAATGCTTACAAATACGAAATAGCTAAAAGAAGCTCGCACAATTTTAAACACAACATATAAAAAGTAGCTTGAAAATTAGAATGAACTTGAAATAACAAAATGTTCAAAATAGAAAAAGCATTCTATAAGCCACCACGGACATTAGGGAATTAGTGTAACATAATAATTGTCAACTGATCCCATAAAATAATGCCACGAATTTACTCTTTAGATATTTGTCCTTCAAACGTGTCTTTCAAATTACACATGCGTGCTTGTGTGCGTGTGTGTGCATGCTTGTGTTTTCATGCAGTGTGCATGGGTGCGCGTTCATGTTATGCCCTATATTTTTTGTCTGACTTCTTCATAAGTAACCAAGCTGATTCTGCACAAAATATTAGCCTCGCAAATACAATTGTTGTCTCCTTGAAAGAAACGTTTAGAACGTGAAACATGTTTCGTGCCATCAATAATAAATTCCTCACAATTCGTGTATATCTTGTCTGCAATATTAAAAATGGAATGCATGCAACAATAGTGTGCCTTGAATAAAAAATCGCGGTAGAAAGCAATACACTAACAGTATACTAAGTTTGCTCTTTTATGAAACACTTTGCAAATTATGCGTTAATGTATTTCTCGTTTACAACAATATATTAAACATACACAAATTTTTAGTACGCACAATCTAGTTGTCAGACTGGTCGACGCGCAGTCATCAAAGTTAAAATAGGAAGTACACTAAAAAATGTTAAAGGTATACTTCAAATATCGAAACTATGCTAAACATATACATGCACACTCTTAAATCTACTATTTGTAACATAAAAGTACAAAATTAGTTTACGACTTTCGTATTAGCTTTTTACCAAGGGAAGCCAAATGCAAAAGGACATACTTCCGCAAATATCAATTGTTTACTCACTCTTATGCAGTTTGGGCCTTCCTGTATGTTGTAGAGGTGCACACTTTTATTCTGAAAAAACGCAAGGATTTGTAAAACATATAGCTAAGACACGCCAATCAAAATATTCGAAAGTTAAATTTGTCGCTGGAATAAAATAAAATAAATTGAATAGAATATTTTTATTTACTTGTAACATGTGCATTTGTACAAAGTTGAATTTATATATATGCATTTATACACTAACTAATCGGAATTGTTTATGATCGCTACTTCAAACGCCGTTTCTATTTTGACTACACTTTTCTGCCTAATAAGATTTCGTTTATACCTTTGAACAGTAGAAGAGCAGATCGCGACTTAGTTTTTCTGTACAAAACCGTAATAGCGCGTTTGAGAGTGCTTCGCTTTGACGTAATGTAAACATTCGTGTCCCTCCTCGTTCCACTAGGACCCGCAGTACTTTCAGAATTCACATCGTCTGTAAACCATCTCTTCTGTCACGGACAAAATCTCAGTTTATCAATATTGAAAACGCCGACCTTGATATATACAGTGACATTAAGGTGTTCAGGAACCAAGTGAAAGTGCTTGTTGCCAAACCTTAAATAGTGTGTGTTCGTTGCTTTGCGTTTGAAAAGCTGCAATTGTGTTTTTACAGCGGAGCTGTTAAAGGCTAGTTTCCCCAGGATCGTGTCCGTCCTCAAATGACCTGATGACACAGAACTCTGGACAACTACCGCCATCTCCAGATGACGGCGGCAACCAGACAACCGGCTTGCCGGTTGTCTGGTGGCCGCCGTCGCTACGAACAAGTGTTTCATAGGTAATTAAGATCAGGGATTCGTCCTAAGTGGTATTTGTGCTAAGTAAAAAAATCGTTGCATTGCCCCTTTAAAGGAATACTGCAACCAACTTTGATATATACCCATCGCGCTCAGAAATAGGTTGAATATGATCCACAATATCCGTGAAATAACAATCGCACGTTTGTATTTTGAGCCTGATAGCTGTATTCTTCGTTGTAAAAGACCCACTCTGGCAAGAGCTCGGAGAGCAGCCAGCGGAGACACGTCACATCCGGCGTAATCGTGACGTAGTTTGTCTCGGGATGAGCAAAGCTGCGACGAGGCTGACATCGACAGGATGCCCTAGCCGTTCCAGCCACCGAAGCGGTCGAAACATGCCAGCGATCGGGCCACCGCAACTAACCGCAAAGCTTCTTTTGTGTGAATTTTGAGTGACGGGTTAATATTCTATAATCTTGTAGAGGAAAATAGCGACGTCTGGGACACAAAAAAAAGTTCCGTTTAGTGGGGAGCTTCTTCCCTCCACTCTTCTCTTGTGCTGGACGTAGAGCTGTCGGGATGACGTCAGGTTCAAAGCATGTACAGACTTTTGCAAAAGTCGCCTTCTGCGCGCTGCCATCTTTGTCTGCTGGGCTGTGGAACGCCTACTAGGGCATGCGCAGTTGCTCTGCTGTGCGGCATATCAGACGCTGCGCATGCGCCCACAGCTCAGTTACTCAGCGTTTTTCGCCGGGGTGATAAGCGATGGAAAGGTCTATAGTTCTAGGCGAGACAGTTATCGTCACCACCTGTCAAGGTTCCTAGACGGGCATTACAAACGAGGCTTTAGCGACATCCACCAGGTGCTCTTTGCCAATCGTTTAATTTGTTATAAAATTCCTTTTCGTCTCTTTTTTAACAAGATATCGGTGTGTCCGATGTGATACTGCTCCTTTGAACACGTATAGGCCGAAAAACAAGCTCCGAAAATTCGCTGTCGTATCCCTTTTAGCCTCTTTGCGACGGCTTACGGCCGGTTGTGCAGCAATCCAGCCAGACGTAGGCTGCCACAAGAGGCTTAAAAACAAGTCTTGTTCCAGTCGGTTGTAGTAAAGCGCGAGTGTGTGAAGGGGCCTTTACACACCTACAAGGTAACACTTTAGGTTAAACAAAGTTTTTAAAGAATCTACAAAAAATACATTTTCAAGATGATGTACTTATAATGAAAAAAACTAGGAAAAAATATAGAAAATTAAAAATAGATATTCCTGCTCTAGCTTCCGTAGCGCTTTATTAAGTTTTTTGCTTTGATGTTATACATAGCAAGGAACATTCTGAGGTCTTTTGAAAACGGAAAGTGTTTAGCCAGCGGTGGAGCTACTCTTTCAGTCCTGGCGGCATTGTCACACGCTGTAGATGAGGAATTTTGCCTGTGCTTCTAGGTTGCGGTATTTGAAGTGCTCCATGCAGTAGCGATTAGAGCCGGTACGGTGTTCATCCAGATCGAAACGGGCAGAGGTCACGGCAGAACCTGGTTCCCGGGTTCTGCCGCGACTTTACATGATCCCTAAAAATCAGGACCATAGTGCGTAGCCTATCTTCCCGATTTACATACCAATATAGGTGCATTTTGTATTAGTGAGATGTGTCTCATTTCGTCACCCCTGATTCTTACCTGATCAATCACTTAAATTAAAAAATGTCATCTCTGCATTCTAAAAATTGTATTGTGACGAAGAACAGGACGAGACTGGGGAGAGGTGCGCCCGACCATCGCGAGCGGCAGGTCGCGCGCAAAATACCGAACATCTATAAAAACAAAATCGATTTTATTCTATTAACGCGGTGTACAACGGTAGCAGTTAGTGCCCCTTTCGGGCCGAATCCGGCGGGACCGGGGTTTGTACGCGCAAAAACTACGCCGTCGCTGGGAGGGAACAGTGAGCTTTAGTATGGCGTATACGAGTAAACGCAAGCACCGTGCGTTAGCGTTAGCGTTGCATGTTCCACACTGCGCGTGAGCGGGGTCCGAACCGCGGCTTGGAATGGCGCATGGCGATTATGCGCATGCGCAGCGCGAACCACGCAACTCAAACGCTAACGCACAGCGCTTGCGATTGCTCCTGTACGTATTACTAAAACTCTCTTCGTGACCTACCGTCAGGCTTTCGGTCTTTCCATCGGCGTCGCTCCACTCATTGCTCTCGTTCGTTCGTTGGCGTTGAAACGATAGGGAGGTCGACGACATTGCCATCGCACAACTACTTTATCTACAACAAGGCGCGCTACTTTTTTTTTTTCTGCCAGTTGTGTTCATTTTTTTACATATATTGATCGAATGGCTTAGTACAGATTTCATTCATATAACTGCAAATTTTTATATGTTTTGTGCAATGGCGGGACTTCACAACCTAAACATCGATAATATTTTTTTCACGTTTTTTTTTACGTCCAGCAAACGTTATTTTGGGAGTAGAATGCGAAAAGTTTGTAATGTCAGTTGTTTTCAATGGATGAAACATAAATGAAGTGCAAGTAATCTTTCAATGCGAAGGATCTTACCGGCAAAACTTCATTTTGGCAATGCCCGGGACCTGAAGGAGGTTTCCAAGCACAGCTGGATGCTTCAGGTACGGTTGGCCAGATGCTCACGACGAATCTTGTGAGGCATGGATTGGATGGCGCTCTCATGCGCAAATCCACGTGAACTGCTCTCCTGTGCCAAACGAAACACAGCACTGAATAATCGAGTGTACACTACCCTTTCCCACTTTGAGCTCAAGAAATAATACCTCGTTATAAAGAATAACTGAAACAAATAAAAAAACAGAGGCATCAACACTGACCTTGTAGTGTTTAAAGTTTATTTGTAACTACGTGTAAGAATAGCCTTTCATTTCTTATGGTAGGTGTTGTATAGCTCAATTTGTTTTTATACTATTATGACCTTCCAATTTTTAGGTTGTATAACTATTTATAGCTGAGTGCCGAATGTATCTCTCTCCACTGTAATGTCTCATGGTGCTGTAGGTGCACGAATAAATAAACAAATAAATAAATAAATTAAAAATAAGTGCGTTCATGTTCGGCTGCCTGTAGAATGTCATCGTACTGTGCTGGTATCCCAACTGGGGCCGGTGCTCTAAGTGAATTCCTTCGATAAACCCTAAGCAGAAGAAACACATTAAAGCAGCAATACAGCAAGCAAGTTCGTCTGCTCTTTGGGCATGTCGTGCCTTTGTTAATCGTCGGGATGTGACCATGTGCTTTTGCTTCCCCCCGACCTCAAGCAATGATAGCGCAGTCTTGGCTAACTCGTCCCTTAGCGTTCCCGGCGCGTTCTCTCGGCTGCCCTTCGCTTGGTCTGTTTCTCCTTGCGCTCATATACGCGCTATACGCGCCAAAGACGGCATTTTGGAGCTCTTGTTCGCCGTATACGTCTGACTCCAGTCTCTACCACTGGAAGGAAGGATGAGTGTCATCGGAAGAATCTTACGCTTCGTGTTCCACGATGAATGACGCATTAAGCTTGCCTTCGTAGCAGCATTCCTTGCCCACGGCCTTGCTTCCTGAAAGGGGGTGCGGATAGTGATGTCAATTGTACGGTATGCACTGCCTTGTTACGTGCGAATGCCAAAAATGGAGAGTTCATGCTGCACGTTGTAACGCGACAGCGCTAAGGAGCTCGTGTCGCAAAAACCGGCGTCGGCGGCGTTCTGACCGGAAAATCCTGATTGGTCGATGAGGTCCTGACGTCACAGCCACATGACCTCGCGCGGGAATTTCCAAACCCACAACGCTCCCGTGAAACGTGAAGTCAGCGTGGAATAAAAGTGATTAAAAAAATGAAAGCCGTTTACTCACTTCCTGTAACGCCGAACTAGAGCGCAGCTTTGAGGAGGAGGAGGGAAGGGTGTACTGAGGGGAGGGTAAACTCCTCCTCCCTCCTCCTCATCTCCTCATCGTACCAAATACTCCTCCTCCCTACTCCCATTCTCCTCCTCCCTACTCCCCGTCCTCCTCCCTCCCGGTCTTCCTCCTCCACCTCCTCCTTCCTCCTCCTCCTCCTCTCCTTCCTCCTCCTCCTCCCTCATCCTCCTCCTCCCTTCCTCCTCCTCCTCCTTTATCGTCCCCTCCGCCTCCTCACTAACCGCCTTCCTCCTCCCTCCTCCTCCTTCCTCCTCCTCCCTACCCCTCCTCCTCCTCCTCCTCCCTCCCCTCATCCTCCTTCTTCCTTCCTCCTCCTCCTTCCTTTATCCTCCCCTCCGCCTCCTCACTCCCCGTCTTCCTCCTCCTCCCTCCTCCTCCTCCCTCCTCCTTCCCTTTCTTCTCCCCTTCCTCCTCCCCCTCTTCCTTTACCTCCCCTCCGCCTCCTCACTCCCCGTCTTCCTCCTCCACCTCCTCCTTCTCTTCTCCCTCCCCTCCCTCCTCCTCCTCCTCCTCCCCTCCCTCCTCCTCCACTCCTTCCCCCTCCTCCTCCACCTCCTCCCCTTCCTCCTCCCCTCTCTTTCCGCGCGGTGCATTATGGGATATTTCCCATGATGCACCGCGCGGAGTCACGCCGACGGCGACGCCGCTCAAGACGGAAACGGGCGCCTAAGAGCCGCGCCTCTAAAACAAAAACATGACGTAATGCGAAAAAGGTCGCCGTATCTCCCAAATGATTGCACTTTACAAAGTAATACGGCGAGCAAGTGTTCCGAAATGCGTATCACGCGCATCGGAACGCAATGACGAGCATGCCAATCAGAATGCTTCACACAGAACGCGTAGGATACGCGCGATGACGAGGCAGCAGAGCGCATGTCACTCACTAATTGAGGTCGGGGGAAACAAACGCACGCGATGCATCTGAGGGGTAAACATCCGCACGAGCGGCGCAAGGAGCAGAGGAACTTGTGGGCCGCATTCCTTTCCTTTAGAGAAACATTTAAAAATTTTTAGGCGTAATTCGAACCCACGACCCTTCGGTCGCGAGACAGACCAACACCACCTAGAATATTGATAGCCTCCACATGGCCTCCCCTCCCTTCGTGGAACGTCATCAGAGTCGGATCGCGCTAACTCGGCTATTGGGCCCGAGCCTGACCTTGGACGCGATGATTGGACAGGAGCCACAGCCGAGCACTGACACAGCATTCGTGCCTCCAATCTCAAGCATCGATCGATCTGACTGGGACGACGGTGCGGAGGCCTATACTGTCGAAGTGGTGTTGGCCAGACACGCTACTGACTAGGCCACGCAAGGCACGTCTTGCACGGCTTGGGAACGAGTGAGAGTTTATAGGTTTATATGTTTCGCTATCGCGTTCCACTCCTCTCCTGAAAAGTGGAATTGTTATTTTGCTTGAATTAATAAATTGTATTGGCACGCATCATGCTGCACAACGTAGACCTTGGCCTCAATTTTCCCTCAGTAATTAAAAATAATAACATTAACTAAATAAATTACACTTTTATAATGTGAACAAAGCTAGATAGTACCCGTTACGAGTAAAGAAACTACGCTGATTTCTATTGTTCGCTGGCGAAGAGAAAAATATCAAGTACGTTTTCCCATAGGAATACACAGGAAGACTGCAAAAGTAGACTGGTTGTTGCCTGCAACCGGAGGTCCCGTAGAGACTGGCGCCAGCTGAGTCTCTAGCGTTTATTGTAATAACTCTATGGCTGTGAACTTGTAAATATTATACTTCGTTTCAGCTTGGGTCCAGACGCAGCCGATGCTACAAGCGCGAGCTCCGGGGCTTCCAGCGTCCCTGCCAAGCACGCGCGCTCGTGCAGTACAGGCACTGTTCAGGGCCACACGCTCGTGCTTGTAGCATCGGCTGCGTCTGGACCCAAGCTGAAACGAAGTATAGATTGGTGTATAAGTACAATGGACTAGATTACGGGGTAGCGGCTCGAGTGAGGTGCGTGGTGTATGTAGATCGCGACAGGTGTCGACATCGGCGCATCGCTAGTAGGGTGGTAGGATTCCGCGCGTGCACCGCGATAGGCGCTTTGCGAACGGTTGTGAACACCAGACGCAATGTCGCTAAGCTTGGCGGGCTGCAGCAACTTCGTGACGACTGCAGCGCCGCGATTGTTGTCTATACACGAACTCATCTCTGTGACGTCACGGCGCGGTGGTGGCGCGTCGGTCGCACTTCCGGTCTGGGGCTGTGGGCAGAAGTCCCCATGCCAGACGTGTATTCCTGCGTTGTTTTGAAAGGAACCAGACAAAAACCTGCCTTCTCGTCAAAACGCCGCGACTGGGGCCGTACCAAAAGTGTCGAGAAAGGTTTGAAGGTCAGTTTTCACGTGCTCGGTTCGTCCGAGAATCTGGATATGTGCCGTGAAAAGGGAAAAGCAGACGCCGTCGGACAACGATTGCATGGGCGGGAAGCACCTTGGGTTGAATTCACGGATACTTGTGGTCGTCAGATTTATTTGTTTTGTTCCAACATGAACGCCAGAACACCGTCAAGTTGTGCGGACCACCTGCGGACTACGTTCAGTGCGTCTTCAAGTTCAAACGGCCGCCTGATTGTTCGAACTGTCGTCTGCTCTTTCAAACGTTTCTGCTTGTCGTCTGCTCTCTTAGACGACGCCGGTCCGTAGACCAAATGTATGCCCGGTACTTGCGATAAGAAGTAAGTGCAGGCCTCAAAAGACTTAAATTTGAAGGTTGGTAAGCAGGCTCGATGTAAACAGTAGATACAAGGAGATGTTGATCATTGTTACCAGTGACCATCACCGACTTGTTAGGCCTAATTCAGTTGGTCCGATTCTGCTTGCGATTTTCAGTATCGACGTCGGCCATCTCAGCTACGGTTCACGCTTTTGCAGCCCGAGCGGCGTCGCGACTGAAAATTCCGAGCGAAATCTCATCATGCGAATCAGGCTTTAGCGTACATTCTGCGGCGTCCACGCGGAATGAATCGCCACATGTCACATTATTCAAGCGAAGTTTTGCGGTGTAACGAGCCTCGGTAATTTCGCTGACGCCGCTCAAGATAGTCAGACATCGCCAGGAAGACGTAGAACCAACAATTCGAACGCGAAAAAGGGCAGGGGGACTCACACTGACGCCGACAACATCGCATTTCAATGGTGTGTTTACGGGCGACGGCGCGCTTCTTGCCCACACCCCTATCGCGCATGCGCGGCACCGGTGGCGTCCGCTAGGGGCGCTCCGGGAGCTCCCATTGCCGAGCCGCGCCGGTCCCAACACTACCCCGTATTTTTGTACCTTGCAATATAAGTGAACCACACCACCGCACGGAGTGAACTTCTCGCGGCGGAGTAATACACCGCTGCACGGACTCATTGATCACTGCCACGAGGAGTTAACGAGCACAATCAGTCCACCTCAACCGTCCCAGATGTAGCTACGCTCGACCATTTCCGATTTTTAAAAGAAACTTTATGGCTTTTCACTCCAAGGCCCTTAACCGTTTCCTAAAATATTTTTGCCGATTTTTTTTATGGCGTGAGCGTGGTTTTAGCTTTTAAAATGGACGTAAAACTAGGCGTCAATCAATAATTGAGTAAAAATAAGATTTTCTTCGAAATGTTAAACAATTTGTTTTACAATATTCGAACAACATTTAGCTTGCTATGTTGTGATGATCATTACATTTTTTCTTAAAATATATTTTTTTTCAAGTTTAACAAAATTTTTAAAAGTCAGCACTTTTCTCTTTTTTTTGTTTTTGTTTCCTTTCAGACGTTTCTTGCCTCCATGACTACTAGCGACGCACGACCTCACGTCGGCACGATGCTCATGCAGATTGAAACGCGAAGGGGTGGCGCAAGGAGGATGCCCACTCACACAGAGCCAGAAGACCTTTGGCCCACGTACCTCTTATTTCGACGACTTTTGATGTACGACGGGAACAGAACCCAGGCGGGTAGCAATTCCTGGTCACAGGGCTCAGCTGGAATCACATAGTAATGGGCAGTGGTGATGTTTCAGGCTTTCGAGAACATTTCAGAGTGCTCAGAATCCCACAATGGTGCGCAAGATATGAGTGCCGCTGAGGAGATGGATCAATAAGACAAGGGGAATTTCCGCAACGGGAGAAAACTTGTAACTTTGAAAAAGCATTGTGTTTGGAAATGTGGTATTTACTCGTCCAATTAGACGACAAAATGTGCAGCGTTTTCTTAGTTTCGTTTATAGCCGGTAGCTACATAAATGGCAAAGGCTTCGTGCCAATAGCGTGAAGAACAACAACCTTACTGAGAGTGCGGTGCCAGTTCAATTTACTGGTATTGTTGTGTGATAGTATGTTGTTTGTAGCTGCCCTGTTTGGGATACCGTCTGGCCCACACGCTTTCTTGGCATTTCGCAATAGGAGTGCCTCAAATATGCTGCCCCTGACAACACATTTTTAAAATGACGTCCCATGTGACATGACTTCACGTGTGACGTCATGTCACGTGATGCGTGACGTCACACGCGGCTGTGACGGCATGTCACTATCGACCCCTAAATTTAGCGGAAAATTTTCCCGCAAATTTGGCGGGAAATTTTTCCGTTAAATTTGGCGGTAAACAATTCCGCTCAATTTGGCGGGAAATGTTTCCGCAAAATTTACCGGGTCGATAGGGTCATTACGTCACAACCACGTGCGACGTCCTACGTGGCTGCGATCATTGAATTATGGGATTTTACGGCCCAAGCGGAGCCAATTGACCCCGTAAGTGATGACGTCACAACATGGCGTTTGGGTCCAAACAAACCGTTGCTAGGGACGTTGCTATAGACTAATGCATGGAGACTCCACATAAGGCTAGATTTTTGCTTACAAGAAAGTAAGCAATTTTTGTAAGCAACCTAACTTCTTGATATCTAATTATGAAGATGTTCTTGTCGTTTCAGTGTCGTATCGCAACGATGAAAGCCATTTCTGAAGTCTTACACTCCGCTTTGCTTTGGTAGCAAACGACACGATAGATTTGCTGGCCTCTGTTGCAGCGGGCGTCTTCATTGAATTGCGTCGGTAAACGAGCGACAAAAACAAGTGCATCACCATGGCCGTAGAAGCCTCCGCAATGTGCGTTTCTTTTTTTCTTTTGTGAACAACCCAGCTTAGTTACGAGGGGTGAAAATGCAGTAAAATCAAACCACGTCATGCAAATCAGTTACGACGACGACCTGAAGTGCATTACCGGCGTAGTGCAGGCCAGCATGAGAAACAAACCGTACGCCGTCGAGGTAAGTCGTTTGTTATTATTATTATTGTGGTTGTTAGGTTATTAAAGAATTGCATGTCTATCGCAATTTCGCAGTATTTTGCTTTTTTTTTCCCTTGGTATACATCAAATTCCGTGGATGTGCTCTTTTGGTGAAGATCTTCATCGAACCCGCGATGCGAGTACAATCTGTAATAAACTCACCTTATGTTTTTTATCCAGTTCTTTCGCGCTTTGGGGTCTTGCGGAAATCTGAAGAAACTGCAAGAATCTTTCTCCACGCGATGGTTACAACCAGGTATACGAAGCACCCTCGCATAGCGCGAGTCCGCAAACAAAATTTGGGATCTCAACCGTTCGCCTGAAGTGCTTTTCTCACGGGTGCAATGCGCTCTTTTAGCAGACGATCATCTCGATCGACGCCCGGACTTTCGATAAACCATATTTTGCATCGCACCCCACTATGAAGTCTTATAAGTGTCTGAAACTCATTATATTTCAAACAAATGCGATGTCAGAATATCGTCTTTATTCACACGATGCAAACGACGGCCCCACTTGGCCGGCCGGCGTGCGGCAGACGGCATACTTCTTGCATTCGTCGTCTGCTGCAGGCATACTTGAGGACCGGAAGTTGCAGTCGTAAATATTTCAGAAACGAGCGATTACCGGCACACTTCTGTCGAAACATATATGACATTCAAGCTTTCTATATTTGTGATCTTTAGAAGTTTAAATCCTACTCCTGATTTTTGAACGGTCGGGTTTTCGTAGCGACACCGAGCCACATGTATTCGTCCATAACAACGCCCTAGCAACGGTTTGTTTGGACCCATGACGTCACACTTACGGAGTCAATTCCGACGCCGACGCCGGATTTTCTGCGACACGAGCTCCTAAACGCTATCGTGTTAAAAATCCCATAGGTCGTTTATGTTCTCTTCACTTTCACCACTCATGTTTACAAATTCATTGTATAATTGGTCTAGTAAATCCAAAATGTTTTTCATACTAACGAGACAATCAATGCGTGTATTTACCCAGTTTGCCTTCAAAAATGTTTATATAGCGGGATGGTTGACAAATAGTTTTCTGGAGCGTGCCCAAATAAAGCAGCCATTCGTTTTCCCGACATATAATATTGTATTGAAGTGACTAAAAGTAATTTGGAATAGAAATACAAGGAAGAGTACAACGACTTCCACGCTGAGTTCATGGGTTTTAACCAACCAATTTTCAGTTCATAGTAAACTGACGGTAGTAATTAGCGAAATTAGAAAAACCGTTTCATGACCCCTTTAACAGCGTACCATCTGTACACTTGATAGTTTGTTCCCATTTTTTTTTTATTGATCAAGGGAATAAACAAAACACGGAGATGTTGCCACCGGAAATTTCGCTAGTCGGCTACTCCGTGGAAAAAAAAAACATCAATACAAAACAAAAGAAAGAAAAACTATATGTTCATATCATATCAATAGATAAGCTCACATTTACACACATGCCAGTTAACATGCCGTCAAAATAGTTGTTCCTAGAATGAAGTGATACTACCACTAATCGGGCTGATAAACCTGGCGATGGATGTCCTTTATGTATCACGGGCAACTTTGCGGAAAGAAAAATTATTGAGCTGTAAAATGTTACCACTCAACAGAGTCGCCTGTGTATATGGACACTACTCGAAGGCTTTGCTGTTCTCCGGCTGATCGCACCGCTCTGCGTGTGGGCGGTTGTAAATATGACAGGTTTAGGCGTAGGCTTTGAAGTTGCAGGATAGCGCCACATGATTTTCTAAAAACATAAAATAAAAAAGGAAAATTGGTTTGATTTTAATTATGATTAAACTCACTATTTAAATCATTATTAGTATTATTATTCGCTCTGGTCTAAAAGATGCTACAGAGACGTACGCAGCTTTTCAACGCCTTCATTTCGTGTAACGCACTTTTCTTACTGTAAAATGGGATGCTGTTGCATGAAACACCCTTTCCTTTTTAAAGGTGAAATTTTCAAAGGTGCAAAATGGTGTTGAAAATGGTGCTTCGACGTAGAAGTCAGAACAGCGTTCATTTTTTAAGGGTGCTAAACTGGCATCTGCCTCTAAAAGCTTGTTTCAGCGAACGTCAAATAATCATTGCCTGCAACAATGTTTTTCATTTGGAGATACGCTCCTTCAGCTTAGATATGTTGTGTTTCACGGGAAATGCTTAACAACAACGAAGAAATATACGGCTAACTTTTGTAATTGTGGAGGCGTACGGTCACCTGAAAATATGTATGTCCGAACTGTCGAGTATTTGAGGTGGTGGAGCAATCAACACTGGTCATGATATCGGTATTGTACGTGATTTTAGCATTTCTATGTGCTATATCTGTCAACGTGAGGACTTCATGTGCTGCTTGCTAATTGTACAGTATTTCGCACAAAGAAATATCCCTGGAATGCTGCTGATATCACTCAGCATCGTACTTTTAGGTGTTTCCCAGCGTCATATGGGTGTAGCCGTAATACCCTTAGGGAGTTAGCCCTAGGTCAAGCTGATTTACACCCTTAAGAGCGTAAGCAAAATGTAGTGTATACCTTGCCCCTTAATAATGTAAACGCCCCCCCCCCCCACCTAAAAAAAATTTTCATTTTAATTTTATGCAGAAAATATCAGAAAACATATTTGCCACAAAAATGTGTATATACAGAAAAAAGGCTCCTGAACGTTACCACCAGTGGTGCTTCAGTGACGACACTTGTTCTAGTAATACGTACTCCAAACCATGTTCGAATGAATAGCGATACTTCATAGTCGGCCCGGATGTCCGTGCCGAGCATATGAGAAGCTGGTCAACTTACCATAAAGCAGTACCTTCCGGGCAGCAGCTCGTCGTACCTCAACGTGTCTGTGGACTAGAAGCGAAAAATGAACGTAAACAGACGCGGGAAATACACCAAGAAAGGAAGCAGGCTATACCTTGGTTTTTCTCCGACTTTAACTTAAATATACCATCAGTGTATAGTTACACTTTGTCGTTATGCATGATAAGTAAAAAGACTACTGATCACCAAAAATAATTAAACGTTTTTTTCTTTGATTGAATTTGTGCCTAATAACGAAACACACACAAAAAAATGGCATCCCGGGTGTCGATGTTTCCGGAGACAGCGGGATCGAACACTAAGCGGAGAGCAAGTCAGCCCAGCTTTGCACAGGGGGTTGCGGTGACGTCAGAAAGACGCCGAGCTCTGATTGGCTGTGATATGAAAGGACAGCGGGTAGAGCTCAATGCTAGATGCCTTGAGGTCTATCCACTATTTGTTTTCAATCAGCCAATAAGAGCTCGGCATTCTGACATCATCGCCACCCTGTGCAAGAAGCCGACAAACCTGCGCCATGCATTCTCCGCTTCATTTACATGCGACCGCATCCGACGCTCGGTTCCGATGGAGTATAGAGCCACTAAATAAGCTGCACCTCAAAGTAACGACACTTCAGACATCTTGGTGCTTCAAATCACGGTTGCCACTTATAAAGAGCTTTATCTGAAATCGCAAAAAATTCTTTTCCGTCCTCCAGAAATGTTCAAACAGTTCGCGACAGAGCGAAACAACATCACCTGACCGTCATAACACCGTATTCTAAAGCTGAGGAACTCGCATTTTTGAATTTTGATGATCGAGAGTTGTGTCTGCTATGCGCACTAAGCTCCAAGATGGCGGCGCCCACCAGCAGATCGAGAAACCAAGTGCCGATACTCTAAGCGTATACACATTTAGTGGCTCTAGATGGAGCCAATCAGCCGTGTCAAACGTGCATTGTAATTGTCTGCGTGCATTTGCTATCACCCAACCGAACCAATCACACACGGTGTATGCACCGCGATCCTGCGCTTTTTTATGCTCGTGATTGGTTTAGCCGGTGAGAGCGAACCCACAAGGTCGACGAGCGTCATGACTATGCACTTTTGATGTCCCTTGATTGGCTCCCTACGGATCGTTGCGTCGGCTGCGGTTGGGCCCCGAGTGAAGTGGTGTATATAGACATAGCCTCCTATATACTGGCAAAACCTGGCAGATCGCCACGAGAAGCGGCCGCCGAAATGGAAAAGGTGGAGCGGTAGACAACGCATGGGGGGAGAGGAGAGCCACGTGACTAGCGACCCGCTGTAGCGAGGCGCCGAAACACACTTCTCCCTAGCGAACACGTGTGTTTCGGGTCCTCGCCGCTAGCTAAAGCTGTGCACCGCTGACGTCCAGGTTCCCCGAGAAATGATTCTTTGATGCTCTGTGCTACCAGATCCTCGCGCTCCAAATCTGCGACCGGGCACCCTATGGCTCCGTCCTCGAGCCGCCAGGCTTCGTGAGTATAGAGGAGGCTATGATATAGACCTTTGCATCGCTTGCTTATCACCCGAGTGAAAAATGCTGAGTCACTGAGCTGTGATCTCACGCGCAGGGTCCAATGTACCGCGCAGCGGAGCAACAGCGCATGCCCAGAAGGCCTTTCACAACCCAGCAGATAAAGATGGCAGCACGCAGAAGGTGATTTTTGCAAAAAGGGTTTACGTGGCGCAAGACCGCCTGGATCCAGCGACCCGTCGGGTCCCTCTCATGCACACCCGACCTTTCTGAAAATTCTAGACTTGGTTTCGTCGTGACTTGGCAAAACTGAATGCTACGGACCTCTCGAGCCAATCAAAATCGAGAAGCGAAACAGGTGGCAGGTCATTTCAAACAAAATAATTTAAAAAAAAAAGGAAATAACAGGACGCTGGTATTTTAAAATCTCACAGCTGAAATCGCGTTTCTGCTTCTCTTGTCCTCTGGGACTATTCGCGCCGAGATGTTTTGGTGGCGCCCTGTTATGGTTTCCGCTCGCGACGTCAGAACGAGAATTTGCCTCGCCGTGATGTCATGAGTTGTATAATCCTGACCACGTATCATCAGTTGCGAACTACAGGTTCGGTGGTGCGCGTAAAAATAACGATGGAAGCTCGGAGTAATCATATTCAGTTCACACTCTGATATTGCGCTGATTTCCATCGATGAAAGACAAACGAGTACGAATAAAGCAGTGTTGTACACGTTCCTCAATAAAAGGAACGAAAGCTCGTTCCTCGTTCCTTCTGATTTTTGGAACGCGTTCCCGTTACACGTTACATCTGTGAAAAAGGAACTCGTTCCCGTTACAGTTTAAAAAATGGAACTTATCGTTACATATACGTTACATTTGTATTTTCCTTATTTTTATATTTAGTTAAATCAAGCAGAGTTTTTTTTTATCTATCCCATTATTAGTCAATATACAAGTTTGTATGTCGTTATGGAAGGGCAACAGAAGAAAACAAGCGGAAGCAGGCTTTCATTTGGTTATATATACAAGTTAAAAATCTCAGCTTTTAACCATATTCATGTTTGTAGTGGACGATTCAGACGAGCCGAATGTACTTTTACCCAACATTGTACGAGCGTTTTACAGCAACCTCACACGTTTCAATTGAACAAAGTCCCTTGTTCGAACTTAACAACAGTTGCTTCTCGATGTTGCCGTCCACATGACGAGCAAGTCGAGGAGAGGGTAGGGCTCTTGGAAGGTCAGTCTTAAAACTACAAATACTTCTTTGTAAGGTTGGATTTGTTGTTCATTTTGAAAGTGGGGCATAAGAGAAGAAATAAAGGTTATTTTTTGTGTATCTTTTAAGTGACCAATGTTCGGGATACAAGGGTGCGTTCGATGTCTGGCAGTCTGTGATTTTGTTGTAACTCTAGGTCTTGTTATGAAAGTTCACAAGTGGCTGTAGTCTGCCTTAGATTTCTGGCTGTATGAGGATTCGTGGAACCAGAGAAAGTAGCTGAGTTTGAAACAACCCTCTTTCTTTGCATTTTCCTACGACTAAAAGCCTTCCTTTTTGTACCGCAGTTTGGGGCACTCAAAAAAGAATCAATGTCCACCAGCTGTCCTGCACCCGAAACTGTTAGCAAGCGAGGACCACACAAAATAATCTATAAGATTAGTAGCCAAAAAGGTAACGAGATCCTGTACTTCGTAAAGATATTGTTTTTGTACTTCCAAAATTTCCCTGTTCGAAATAAAATAAAAATTACCCCACTGGACGGAAAAAAGGAACGCCGTTACTCTTTCCGTTCCAGAAAAAATGTAACGAGTTCCCGTTCCAGTTCCACCGATGTAAAATGGAACGGCGGCGTTCCTTCGTTCCTCCTAAAAGGAACGCGTTCCAGGAACGCCGTTCCTTGGAACGCCGTTCCGTACAACACTGGAATAAAGACGTCCCAGTGAGTGTTTGGCTTACCGCGAATGCAACCACAGCGACGCCTTCTGTCGCACCTTGCGACATGCAGTTAGTCAAGCAAGAACCAAATCTACACACACACACACACACACACACACACACACATATACACATATATATATATATATATATATATATATATATATATATATATATATATATATATATATATATTTCTTTAGTTAGTTAGTTATTTTCCTCCAATGCAACGCGCATATTTTTTTGAATGCAGACCAACTCTCCGCTTCTTAAATTTGCATTCTCATCCGGTTAGCTTACACAGAAAACTTGGGAGTGTCGAATAGTGGTTGAAATCTAATAGTGCTCCATCATTCATAGCTTCAGGAGGGCAAGGAAAAGAGCACGACATGCCGGCTAACTTTAATGGGATGAAACTAGAAATGACGCTACTCTATTCGATGTGTTATAAATTGCGCATGATTTGCACGCTAGTTGAAACGAAGCTTGCCGAATATTTATAAAGGAGGATTTAACGCCACGACGGTGTTCCCACCACTCCGTTATCTGCGCCGCTCAACTATTTTCCACACCCCGCTGTGCACGCCGAAGACCTCGTCGATGTTTGATATATACGGTGTTTCCGATCTCTTTTCGGGTGTAAAAGTAATCGTATAAATAAACCAGTGATCTGGGTGCAACGACCCTTTTTACAAATCTGCCATTGGGTAGTGCGTTTATCGTACTTAAGTTGTATGAGTGTAAATCTTTAAGAAAAAAATTAAATTCAAAAATAAAACTTTTGTTTTTCCATGCACCGGGCAAAAAAGGCTTACCTCGACGAAGATTTGTTTCCATTTGATGAAGTGGGCGCTGCGTGGTGAACACTCGCTTCCGTGCACCCGCCACAAGCTCACGTTGTAGTTCTTGAACTCGGGAGAGAGTTGCAGGGGAAGCTGATGCTCGGGGCCGTCCCTGCCTCGGGCCACCAGAATGAGCACCACCGGAAAAGCTGTGGTTAGGAAGTCGGTCATTGTGTCCCTAAACCGCTGGCCTTCTGCCTCGTTTGGAAATCTCGGTACAATGCCTGGAAGGCGCCTTCGATGGGTGTGTTCACCGCCCTGTACCACACCCGTGCATCAAAGGCGGTCCCAAAGTTGCAACCAGTGACGTCAAAGAAGCCGGCGTGCCATTTGTCGGACGTCGCGATCCTGGCGGCTGGTCTTAAAAACTCCGGCCACAAAATGAGAAAAAAATATTGAGAAAAGTGAACGCAAATGTCGCTGTCGTCGGAATGGATTTACAACTACTGACTGCTAAACCTTCTGTGGACTGTCAGGCTGGAGAGCGACTTACTGCCCTTACAGCAGAACGGGCGTCTGCCGCGTTCAACTTCACTGCTCTGCTCACCGCCAGGATCGCGGCTGGCGCATGACTCCACTGTGACGGCATCAGGCGCCCGTCGAGGGACCACAGATGAAGGACTCGGTAAGCCCACAAGACGGAGTCAGCGCTCCACGGGCCACAGTCTTGACCGGCGGAGGACCGTTCTAAAGTCGAACACGTGCACGCCTCCCTGCAAGACACGACCACGCGTAATTCGACACCTCGCGTCGCCCGTTTTCTTATCAGAGCCCTCGGCTGCTCTGCTGTCTGTCCGGTGGCTGCGGCACCCCTCGATTATCTGACCTTTAGTGAAAGAAAGTCGGCTTTGAATATTTTATATGCTGCACTGAGTACACCTTAAATTCGGCGAACGCCTGCACTTACCTCGTATCGCGGTTGACGTGGGTACAGGCATTCACCGAAAGAGACGGGTTCATAACGCAACACCTAATAATAATAAAACAATAATAATAATAATAATAATATTATTATTATTATTAATAAATCAGTGTTTATTATAGTGTCCAGGAACAGCCTATATTGGTCTTTGTGTCCCGCACAAACCACACACACACTTATTTTTTATTTACTTTAATTTTTACGTTTATTTAAATTTTTTATACCTTCTCCGTTTACCTTCCTCCTTTCTTCCGTCTCCTTCCCTCTCCCGATCCCTCTCTTCACCCTCTTCACCCAGGGGCCTTATCTCCACCTGCCTTCCTTCCCCTCCCTCCCCCACATTCCTCTCCCTCTCCCCCCCTCCTATAGTGGTTTTCCCGCCAACTTTATCGGGGAAGCTAGATTGGCGGAGAGGTCACGTGATATCAAGTCGCGACGTCGATTTCCTCGCCAAATTTAGCGGGAAAGCTGGATTATGCAAGGCTTCGTTTCTGACGGACCTTCCTAACACTTCATTGTGATGGTCCTTCATAAAGATTTCCTAATAAAAAACAACCCATAAAACACTTTCTGTGTTGAAAAAATTACACCTACACATACGCCAAAAAGAACTCAAGTTCAAAGCAGGAAAGGCCATTAAGCACAGTTGCATTTGAAAACGTTTGAGTGCGTTCGACTGCGTTGCGTCAAGAGACGAAAGCGAGCCATCGGCACATCTGTGCTTCGTATGAATAAAAGCGTGGAATCCAATTCAAAGAATAGCTTGGCATGCGACATAAGAAGGAGGGTGGCCTGGTTTCTGGCAACCCCAGCGCAGTCAAACACATTCAAACGCAACTGTGTGTATATGGGCCTAACGTGGCTGTCCGAGGGCAGTCCAAGCTCCAATACAAACATAAAACACGTATCAGACACACACCATATTTGAGTGCGCCGTTCTGAGCGCATGCTCAGAACGAGCTCACATTTATTGGCTGCTAAGACCGGCAGTATTGACAGCATGGAATGCACGAGACAAAAGAACTGTGAAAGTTCGCCGCCAGCACGCGCTCAGCACTCGTGCACACAACTATGGCCGCCAGTGAATCCTTCCTATTGGCGACGTGAGCGAACGAAAGCGTCGCTGTGGTCGGCCCACCACAATTGGCCAAATGCTGACTATGACGTCAGCAAAGGATTTCTCATCGACGGAAATAAGAGGAATGTAAGAATTTCAATTTTGACGGTGTTGGCAGTGTTGCTTTGAGAGCGCTTTGATTTCAGGCTTCCACCATGCCCATTGCAAACACCATCGAACTTATTGTTCACAAGGTAATGACGTCACGAAAGGTAACCGAACGAGGGCGCCACCGAAACATCTCGCCGCCAATAGGGAGCATTCACTGGCGGCCGTAGCTGTGTGCGCGAATGCTGAGTGCATGGTGATGGCGAGCTTCCACAGTTATTTTGCAACGTGCATTCCGCACCAACAAGAGTGCCGGTCTTCGCAGCCTATCGATGTGAGCTCGTTCTGAGCATGCGCTCTAAACAGCACCCACAAATATGGCGTCCAGTGAATACTTCCTATAGAATAACGTTTCGATGTCCACTTTCACTAGAAATCTACAATTAGAATGTAAAATGTGAGACAAAATGATGTGGATATTGATGCAAGATTTGATGTGCATTAATGAAAAATTGCATGAATGAGCAGCTAGGTTTCTCTTGAGCAAAAATCAATGAGTATCTTTATAATTTTTATTTTTGGGTGCCCAAAAACAACCACATTGGTCTTCTCATTGGTGCACCAACACAAAGAAACAAAATCAGCAAGCAAATACATATGCTCTAAACACACTTACTAAAAAGATAAAACATATCTAACACAAACATAATGCTAAGGGGTTAGAATAATATCATACAAATCGTGACGGTACATAGAAATTGATGCAGTTATGTCAAGGTGGGGTGGAGCGACGGTATTATATAATGACTGAATCCGAGAGAGAGGTGAGGTATTACATGGTGAGCGAACTTCAAAACAAACAAGGTGTCTGGTTACTCGGAATGGAATATGGAAGTTCACTTTCGCAAGGAGTTGCGCCGAATCAACTACGCCATTTGACCAACCTTGTGCAGAAAAATTAAATCTCAAACAGTCCTCCTTTTAGACAGTAGTGAAAGTGAAAACATTTTCATTATATATTCATACGTATAATAAAAGCGCCGCTCAAAGTATCTGTCATAAACAATCCGGATAACTCTTTTCTGAACATTTTCTATGCTCATAGCCTGTGTCCTAGATATCGAGTTCCATACGACAGAAGCAAACTCGAGTCGTGACCTCACTAGAGAATTAAAAAGGTGAATCAATGAATGAGGGTTTCTAAAATTACGCGTCAAACGAGAAATTACCCCTAACACTCTAAAAGCATTGCCCACGACCAACGACACATGATTTCTAAAATATAAAGCACTGTCAACACACACACCAAGGTCTTTTAAGATTGATACACGCTGTATTGGCAATCCCTCGAGATAATAAGTAGACTCAAAAAAAGAACACCGACGGCAGAAAGAAATCACTTTTGTTTTTTGGGGGTTAAGCAGCAATTGATTATTTTTACACCACTGAAGAACACTGGTAACGTCACCTTGTAGGACATCGCAATCTTTAAGACTGTTAATGCTTTTGAACAACTTAAGGTCATAAGCAAAAAGTAGTAGTTCAGAACTGTTCACGAAGGACACTATATCATTTATAAAGATCAAGAACAAAAGAGGGCCTAGTATTGATTCCTGGAGAACACCGCACGTCCAACAAAAATTTCAAAGAAACAGTCACCAACCCGAACAGTGTTTGAGCGCAATGACAGATGGCTCTCACACCATTCGCATAATTCAAGACACATACCATATGAAGACAGTTTACGCAAGAGTAATTTATGACTCACTTTGTCGAACGTTTTAGACATATCAAAATATATTGAGCCGACTTGTCCCCCATTAGCCACAACTATCACTAAGAACCAAATAGCAGCAATGACCCAGAGAGCACAAAACATATTTTCTACACAGTTTATGTAAAGTTACATTATGGGTGCGACATTTTTAATATTTGAAGGGCAATATGAACACATCGACAATTCAAAGAGAAGCCGTAGCTCACGAACAGATACTCCAAACTTTCCGACTGGATATAATGCAATTAAATGCAAAGTTGCAAGCGAGCTGGACAAGAACGAGGAAAATGATCCTTGGAGAAGGGGAACAAGGGGGACAAAGGACAAACATAGTCTCAAACACAGCTAGTGACGGTGCGCGACTGAAAAATCCGCCTGAGTCTGATCGAATCCGGGACCTCATTACAGGTGGAGCGCCTACCAACTGAGTTAACCAGGCGTTAGACGTCAGTAGAGCAAACGGGATTCATCAGCCGCCACCAGCCTAACACCAACAAGCGGTGAAGCTTCACCCTTGTTGGTGTTAGGCTGGTGGCGGCTGAGAAAACCCGTTTGCTCTACTGACGTCTAACCCTGGTTAGCCCAGTTGGTAGAGCGCTCCACCTGTAATGAAAAGGTCCCGGATTCGATCCCGGACTAGGCGGATTTTTCAGTCGCGCACCAGTCACCTAGCTGTGTTTGGAGATTTATGTTTGTCCTTTGTCCCCCTTGTTCCCCTTCTCCAGGGATTATTTTCCGACTGGACTAAGCGAAATTTGTAAACAAAGGCAAAAAGAATGCCACGCCATTTAAAACTGCCCCTCTACATACACGGTGAGCACAGTACTAGTTCTTACGTTTTGCAAACCTGTGTGTTTCTCCAGCGATTTAAATCACCATCCTCGGGTATTTCATTTCAGATAAAACTGATCTCTTCTTTCAAATCTCCAGGAAGTCCACTCAATATGCATAATGTTGGTACAAAGTGCCATAATTTGGAAGTCCGAAATTGCGTTGTTGGCTTCACCTATATTAATCATTTTTAAATTTCCTTTCTCCCAGGATTTCGGCTTCTCTCAATGTTTCTAAAGGCACCAACTCACAGTGGTGCTATCATGCACGTTGGTTATTACAATTTATATATGTTATCATTGGTACAATCTTGAAACGTATACTCCTAATTTCTGACTTTTACTGCCACGCGTGGTGCCGAGCAAGCAAAGCTCGGCCATAGGCTTTTAGAAGGTTCGTGTTTATTCGTACTCGGGACGTAACTTCTATCATTTCCTACTGCTTTCTTGTTCTCGAAAATGCCTGCTCATTCTCCCCACGAACGCTAAACCTACTGGGCCAAATTTTCGAGATGCCGACTCCCGCTACAGATCAGGAGCTGCGCGGGACCTTTGCAAGTCGGTTTCTGCTCTCGCTCGTTTCGTGTACAAAATACACAGAAGTACAAAACAAAACCAAATAAATAAACCGTGGCGTTGGAACGCAACATTTTTTCATGCAAAAAAAAACGAGTGATAAAATTCATTCTGTGTTAGAAATTATCTCCACGTTTGGTCAAGAGCTTATATTTAGCGCTCGTTTACTCCTTGTTTATGTAAATCCAAGCCACTTCGCTCGTAGCGCCCTCTAATCTTTCTTTCACGTGCGGAGCTTCAGAAATAGCACTCCGGTGGCTCCACTCGTGCTTTCTAGTTCACGTGGTCGTGCACGTGCACCGCGTGAACGCGCACGTGCGGCGGCACGTGCGGACCGCAGCGACTTTTTGCTGGCCTGTTGACTGCAGCGCCGCGATTGTTGTCTACACGCGCAGCCTCACAAGTTCCCATTGACGAGTCGCGCCGGTACAAACACTACCCCGTATTCTAGTACACTGTAGCGCCGGACCTTGGCGAATAAATAATTCTTTTCCCTCTCTCTGTAGTTATAGGGCCCCGTTCGCATCACCTGCTCATTCATGCTCTTCTGGCCAGTGCGAAGGAAGTGCGGTGGGCACGGCTCTCAGTCACAACGAAGCCTTTGGCCTCAAAGCGTTGCCGTTGTATTTCGCGGAGGCGCACACCATCTTAATACCGAAAACAGAAAATAGCGACAAACTTAAACAGGTAACAGCGTACAGACCAATTTTATTAACTAATGTTGATAATAAAATGTCATTGAAGGTGCGAGCTCAAATATTGCAGACTGCTATTACTGAAATAGTTGGCCCACATCAGACGTGTGGCATTAAAGGCCGCACAATGTTCACCAACATACACAAGGTGCGGTGTGTACTCGAGTGTTGTGACACCATGAACGCTGGAGCAGCAGTTCTCCAGCTCGATCTCAAGAAGGCGTTTTACTGTGTGGCACGTGATATCTTGTTTGGTATTTTGGATTAGGTTAATGTGGGTGCCAAAATTGTACTACGAGGTTAATTGTAAATAAGAACCTCCGTAAATCAAGTGGCCGCTGCCCCCTAAGACCGCTTTTGTTTTGTATGTACAGTGCTCAGCAAACTTACCTGGAACACATGCTAAGCCTACTCTTGGCTTGTTCGATTTTATTTGTTTCTATGTGTGTGTGTGCATAGCTGGCGCTAGCCCTAAGCTATTTATCTTTGTGCCCCACCATGTCCGTAGCAGACCTTCAGTTCACATAAATATCAGCAGTTCTCTCATATATTATCATTTTTCTACATTCAATATTCCACAAGTGTTCCGTATAAGTTTGACGAGCGCTGTACATAGCAACGTTATGTTTAAGGGTGAATCAATCTGAGACAATTAACGGTTTCCAACTGTCTGGGTCAGAAGTTAAGCTTTTGGCCTACGCAAATGATATCACTGTTTTCTGCACAAACAAAGAGAGTGCCCAACGCGTAGTTAAGGAAGTTAAGGGTTTTCCTGGAACCACTCCATACATTGGGGAAAATGTATGGGTTTCTGGCACGGGGACTGGCCATCAAGCCCAAGCACGTTTGCAAATGTAAGCTGGGTAACAACCCCAGTCATGAACAGGGGGCTCCGCTCGACTGTTAAAAAAAGAAAAGGGAGCAGTATTGGCGGGCGCAAGCTCACGGAACTAGAGATAAAACTAAAAAGTGGAAAACTCCATGTTTGCGAAGGTCACGGTGTGGAATTTACTTTTGTGTCCAAAATATGGTTTGCTATGCAAGTGTTGCATTATTCCAGAGTTAACGTTAAAAAAATCCATAGAGTAGTTGCTGCTTTCTATTTGGGCGTCATCCCTGGAAAGGTGTGCCAGGGACAATCTGTTCAGGCGAGTCCGGGACGGAGGGATAGAGTTGACCCACCTGTTTCTTCGCCAGTTGGTAAACACATTTTTGTTTTTTCGAGACACCACGGACCCATTCCTGCGAGCTGTGTGTCAGGTGATGTTGGCGCGTGCGCTACCTTAGCTAATCTCGCGACTCCAATTCACTATAGGTGGCGCCACTCGTTTTCCAAGATGGCTGGTTTAGTGAGGGTCGGAGGTGCGTGCCGCTGCTGAGCCTGTCTAGTTTGCTGGCTTCACTCAGCGACACAAATTATTTCTGGTAATACTAGGAGCAGTATAGGCGCAGGTCACCTCGTTATCCTGAAAACAAAAACGGTATTTAGAGTAATATTTACGCCAGTACGCACATTTTAATTCTGGAGCGAAACCGAAACTTACCTTTATTTTGGAACTAATTTCTCGGTATCGGTGTTAATTTCAGATTTTTTCATAACTCAAAATGTGTCTCACATCCTAATTATTTAGTTAAAGAAGTTGTTCGCGGAAACGTTCGTCCCTTTAGAGACAGGGTCTTTCATACACCTTAGAGGTAACATATAATGCTGTAGTTGTTGAAAAATTCAGTGCGGATATTTGTGCGTTCTTGCTACCTTTTCTGGCTCACATAATTGTCATATGAAACAGAGATGGCAGTAATGACATTACTGTAATGAAATTACAGTAATTAAATTACTTTTTGGAGTAATGAGTAATGTAATGAATTACTTCGCCGGGCTAGTAATTTAGTAATGTAATGAATTACTTTCAGGCAGTAATTTCGAAAAAATTACTCATTACTTTTTAAATTACTTTTATCCTAAATTAGAAAATTCGTTTGCAAGCTTTAAGAAAGACAAGAAACATTATTTTGCATGGTAAAATGTTGTGAAACAGTATCAGAGGAAATAATCGACGGCCACCTGAGCGCAAAGCCTTGTACGAAGAGCTGAAGAGACGCACAAAGGAGGGCTGGAAAGGCGACGGAGAGCACGGCGTCGCGTCATCACGACGACACTATGCTTCGTTCATCTCTAATCTAACAGTGCTGTGGGAGCTGCAAGCTAACCAGAAGCAATCAAACACCTTCTTTTAATCACGTGTCTTGTCCCTTTCTCTGCGCGTGGGTATGAACGAGAGTGTGGTTACGTGGAGAACGATAGACGTGTGACTGCTCCAACAAACACGTAGTTTCCACCGTTCATCCGTATGCTGACGGTGCGTCAGCTTAGGGATGAACGGCTCATAGGCTACAAGGCGACGGGCACATCACCAGTGAGTTAAACATAATTTAAATCCTGAGAGGACAGGACAAACAGATCCCCAGCCTTGTACTTTCGTGAAGCAAGGTCAAACCGTAAGCTTCGACCATTGTGAACAATAAACGACCGGAATAAATAGTTAATTCCAAATGCCTTGTCAAAGCCCCAGACCGTTTCGTGCGTCCTCGAGCAAAGCAGGTGCCGCTCGCGCTACGCCTCGCTGCCTTCCCTTGGGAAGTTTATTCGGGAATAAGCCTACAAGCATATATCGCTCCCCGTTTGTTGGGAAAGTACACAATTTAAGAAGCTCGCGCCATTCCTCAACTGGCGACGCTTCTGCTTAGCAATTATCCGGGCCCTTTGTGTGACAATTCGCAAAAAACTTGAACTCTTCGGGTGTTTCGGAAAAATTTTTCTTGAAAGGAATGACTGAGAATAGGTCAACTATAGTCGGCGACAACTTTTCTTGGCAATGCAGTGGAGGGTACAGGCACGCGTTCCCTCTCCCATTTTGAGCACTGAATAAAGCGGTGCGCGTGCTCCCCTCCTCTCCACTGCATTGCCAAGGAAGGTTATCGCCGAGTATATAGTGCTCTCGGGAGAATAGAATTAGACTGCGTCCGAGGCAGAAGCGAAACGTTTCACGTGACGATTCCTTGTAAGAACGAGCTGCCACTGCCCGACTTAACTAACTGACATGGACTACAACTTCTAAATCAAGAAGACGGAAACATATCTCCCTTTTAGTAAAACCTTCACCGTTGAATGAACAGCGAAACCGGTGAGTCGACTGTCTTTCTGAGTCACATCTAAAGAAGCTATTCATCATGTTTAACACTTATGTCGTGTGCGCCAGCAAAACCACTGTTCAGTATGGTTCACTTTGAGGCACATAAGGTTATTGCGGTGTAAACAGAAAGATCTGAGTTTTGGTAGATGTAGACCAACTCAGCTCTTTGACGTGACATGACTGCGGTGGCGCTGCTGTCGGTACTGCGCATGCGCAACGCCTCGCTTCTCCCGGATTTGGTTCCTGCACACGCGCTGTGTGAGCAAACGAGAGCTTGTTTTGTAAACACTGTGTTGGTGTATACGGTAAATAAAATGAGCACGATTTACTGCCTCAAGGTATTCAAAAGTAATGTCAAAGTAATTTCAAAGTAATTTCATTACTTTTGGAAAGTAATTGTAATGTAATGTCATTACCTTTAGTCTGCAGTAATTTGTAATGTAATTTAATTACATTTTTGCAGTTTTCAGAAAAGTAATTAGTAATGTAATTTAATTACTTTTTGAAAGTAATTTTGCCATCTCTGATATGAAACAATGAACTGCGGGCCTTTCAATGGCTTTTGGGGTATTTAGAAGATTAATTGCTTTAATATCTTTCCCAGAACAAGAATGACAGAATCAAACCAGTAGTAACAAACATGTACCAGTTTGTCAACAAACGCCCAGGAGGGCGGAGCCTAACCCAATCCGACCAATCACAGCGCAGGAGGGAGGAGCCTAACCCGATCCGACCAATCACAGCGGAGTGGGGCGGGACCTTTCCCTCTCTCATCCCAGTGACCAATGCAGAGCCGTGGGCATCGATGGCCCCGCCCACAGGGCGTTAGACAGTGACCAATCAGAGCTCAGCGAGGTCCAGCCCTCGCGTCACGTGGTGTGAGGTCACGTGCGCGTCGCGTGTCAGGCGCGTGCCAGAAGCGTGCCACCGCAAACCACAAACCGCAAACCTCAGACCTCAAACCACAAGTCAGGTACAACACCTGACTTGTGGTTTGAGGTCTGAGGTCATCACCTGATAACAACCACGTGATGTCACCCATCACCTTACCTGTAATGGGTTCGAGCTGGGTACGACAGATGGCGCTCACGTGATGTCGCACAGGGTTTGTGATGCATCCGAGGGAGGGCGCTGCGCTGCGGTCACATGACGCAGCACAGCGTCATGTGACATTATGTGACACAATATCACGTGACCGTCACGTGACATTATTTGAATCGCTGCGCGGTAAATGCCTCTTTTATTCGATTAAAAATGGCTCTGCGGGCGACGGGGACTCGACCTCTCCACCTTGGGTACAGCAGCCCGACGCTCTATCCCCTGAGCTACGAGCACAATGCTTCCCGGACCGCTTAACTTGTGTTAGTTGTTCGTGTGTGTGCAACCACGCGATAACAACCACGTGATGTCGCACAGGGTTCGACCTGCGTCCGACAGAGGGCGCTCATCTGATGTCGCACAGGACAACATAGATTTAATAAAGTCATTGGGTTTTAGAGACAGCGAAGGAAAAGTGGATTACAAGACAGTAGAGATTACCAAGCAAAGATTAAGTGAATGGTGGCAGAAAGCACGAGAAAACTAGGTATTTTCTTATTAACTGATGGCAAGGGGGTTTTATAGCCTCACTTTCTGTTCAGTGCAGAGTGTATATAGTTTGCACATTTAAATATTGTAGCTTAAATGGTAAGACAAATTGGCTAGGTGGCGTAAGCTACCGCCCGATCCAAAGGGCTCAGCCGTATTCATCCATCCATCCATCCATCCAGGGTTCTGAGCTGCGTCCGACAGAGGGCGCTCATCTGATGTCGCACAGGGTTCGTGCTGCACGTGCCACCGAGTTGAGCTTGGAGCAGGGCTGCCTGCTGTGGGGTTCCAGGGTGGTGATTCCACAAAGTCTCCGGGCCAAGGTCCTGGAGTTGCTGCACGCGGGGCATCCTGGCGTGGAGAAGACCAAGATGGTGGCACGGTCGCACGTTTGGTGGCCTGGCCTGGACCAGGACATCGTGCACCAGGTGCAAGGCTGCCAGGTCTGCCAGGAGAACCAGCGAGCCTCGCGTCACGTGGAGATCACCCCCTGGCCGTTCCCACAGAGGCCCTGGTCCCGCTTGCACGTGGACTATGCGGGACCCTTCAAGGGCCACTACTTCCTGGTGGTAGTGGACGCCTTCTCGAAGTGGGTGGAGGCACTGCCAGTCACCACTCCGTCGGCGAGCGCGACCATTGCGGCGCTGCGGCAAGTCTTCGCGGCGCAGGGATTGCCGGACATTATTGTGTCCGACAATGGTCCCGCTTTCGCCAGCGCCGAGTACCTGGAGTGGCTGCAGAAGAACGGGATCCGCCGGATGCTGGTTCCGCCGTACCACCCCGCTTCCAATGGTGCAGCCGAGCGGGTGGTACAGACCATCAAGAACAAGCTCAAGAAGAGCCAGCCCGGGGATTTCCGGACGCAAGTGGCCCGGGTACTGTTCCAGTACCGGACCACACCCCACGACGTCACTGGCCGTGCCCCCTGCGAGCTTCTGCTGGGCCGGATGGTCAAGACACCCTGGACGTCTTGCATCCAGACCTCCGGTCCACTGCGCTCCTGAAGCAGCTGAAGCAGAAGCTGGCTGCTGACCGAGGGTGCCGTCCCGGGCCTTTGCCGGAGCCGGGAGCGTCGGTCTACGCCAGGAACTTCCGTCCTGGCCCACCCTGGTCTGCCGGACATGTGGTATCGCCAGCGAGCGCCTCGTCGCTGCTCGTCCGCATGCCCGACGGGACCACCTGGCACCGGCACGCCGACCATGTCAGGCCTCGCCTCGGGACCGGGCTTGTACCCTCGGCCGTCACTTCGGGAGAGCAGCCAGCAGGGGGACCAACGACACGCACCGGTCTCGGCCAGTGGACCACCACCCACCTCGGAGGCGACAAGAGTCACCAGCCCTGTGGCACCAGTTGGACCGGTGCCACTCACCAATCCGGTCCCTGCGGCTCCACTGGGTGGAGCGCGACCGGCACAGGCAGCGCCCGGCGTTGCCACACCCGGCCCGTCGACACCAGCGACCAGGCGGAGTACGCGGCAGCGAAGGCCGCCTGACCGCTACTCGCCGGGGTAGCCATCGCCGTCGACCGGCCAGGACTTGGCACGACCAGACGCCGAGTTGGTGTCGGCCGTGTGTGTTATTTATGTATTTTGTTTTGTAGAAAACAAACTGGGGGGAGGGGTGTAACAAGTATGTAGCGCCCCCTCCAGTCCACCCGTCGATGGCCGCCAGCCTCGGCGGGCAACATTGATCACCGCGCATAATAAACGCCGGGAGCTCGCGCTGCCCCAGTCAGTCATCGTCCACCCTCAACCAGGCTGCAAGTCGTCTCTCTCTCGGCGGGTGCTTCGGCCCCCTTCGTCCACGTTCCAGAAAGTTCGTGACAGAGGGAGGGCGCTGCGCTGCGGTCACATGACGGTCACGTGACATTATTTGAATCGCTGCGCGGTAAATGCATTTTAATCGCTAAAAAGGGCTCCGCGCAATTCAGATCACGTGTTAGAGCGTTCGCAACGCTTGGATTTTGTAACGGAATTGCTGAGTCATTCACCGGAGGGCGCTACAAGGATGACGGAAGGGTTCAAGATTATTGAGTCATCTGTCAGGCGGGAAAATGCACTGTCACGATGACGACACAGATATGTCGCCGAGTGACGCGAAATGCATTGTCGCGTGTTTTCCCGGTGGGTCATGTGACCAAGGTCACCTGATATTTGAATCGCTGCGCAGTTGACACCTCGGTTCATAGATGGCGCGTGTCTTTTGTTGCTAAGCGTCTTTGTTGTTAGGACATGAGTGACATCTTGCGTCGTGGGTCTGACCTTGCGCCATCTGGTGCTGAAAAGTTGAATTGCGCGTCTTCCTAAGGTGTGCCCATCCGTATTTTCGCGTGCGCGCAATGCGTGTGAGTTGCCGAATCTGTTTGTAGATGGCGCGCATCTGAATCCTTTTGCTGGCGTGAACACGCTCGACACCATACCCCACTGAGCTACGAGCACATTGCTTCCGAGACCGCTCGGACTCGTCTTAGTTGTCCGCGTGGGCAATTCACATCACGTGTTTCTGCTGCCACTTGGCTTTTGTAATACGGTTAAAAAACGGGGATGCGTCATTGCCGCAGGTCATGTGACGGAGGTCGTGTGACGTCGCTGGGCGTTAACGTTGCTCGTCTTCCTATCACGTGATTTCGCGCGCGCGCGATTCAAGCGGTGTTCGCGAACTCGTAGCCTCGAGGCGACCCTTTAGCATTTGGGGTTTGTTCGACCCGATGGATTTCGGCGTCATGTGACGGTCCCAAATAGCAGCAGCAGCTGGGTCCCGCTACATTGGGCTTGAAATGACTGTAGAATTTTGAACCTCGCGGGCCGTGATTGATGTTGTTACTGCGTAAAGTTTTAAAGCGACCCCGTCAAAATTTGGGGCCAGCTCGTTAAAAAGAAAAAATACTTTCCAAAGACGCAGTGAAATTTGGGGATAGGCGTCATCTAGTGTTCAGACTGTGAAGTGTGGTCCTCATTCAAATTGGCTGCCGTCTGGTGGTAAAAGCTTCGACTCGCTATAAACTTTGGAAATCATGTGACTGTCCAATTAGCATCAGCCGCAAAATTGGGGGTGAGGTGAGGGTTAAACTTTGAAGCTGGCGGACCGTGTTAAATCTTGGTCCAGCGTAAAGTTTTGAAGTGGACCTGCTAAACGGTGGGGCAAAGTCTCGGAAACTCACAGACCGCGCTGGACCCAGTGAATTGTTTTTTTTTAATAGACACCATCTAGCGTTAGAACTTTGAAGTCGCCAAAAAATTGCTGACATCTGATGGTAAAAGCTTCGATCCCGCTAAATTTGTGGGTCATCTGAAGGTTCCCCTAGCCTGCAGCTGGATACCGCTAAATTTTGGCTGGGGAAAAGTTTGAAGTTCACAGGCCGTGCTATACATCTTGGCCCAGCGTAAAGCATTGAAGTTACCCTGCCTTGCGCTTCCCGCACATGGTAAGCTGTATATACCTAATTTTGAGGGTGGCGCGCACCTGAATCTCTTAGCTGGCGTGAACCATTATCACGCGACATTTTCTCGATAATTTTAGCTTGGTAGATGGCGTCAACTCTATCGCGATCACGTCATCTCTCGCTAATTTTAGCGTCATCTGCAGCTGCTGAACGGAGCGTGTTGTGGAAAATGGATCGGAGCGTGGTCGCATCCATACGCGCTAAAGACGAGACAGATATGATGTTTCATGTTTTTTTATTATCATTCGCTCTAAAAACACGCACACTTATAAATACAGATACGACTTTTAA